>LUCG01247340.1:1229-17820 GCA_001633085.1 Carthamus tinctorius
ATATAAAAAGACTACTAGGGTTATTGTCGGTACACCTTGATAATTTTGTACAAGTTTTAAAACATATTGTACAATCCTTCCAAAGCACTCCCCCGTCCTCTCCTTGATATCCGTATCAAATTTCTTTTTTAATTTTATAAGTTACACTTAGTACCCACATAGTTACTTACTAATCTATACTACTATATAAAAAGACTACTAGGGTTATTGTCAGTACATCTTGACAAAAACGCTATTTTTACAATTGGAGTTGCTCTTGTGGTAGAGGTACTTCATGATGCATTTTTCAAATACCTGTTATAATTTTTTTTATGATGCAAATGAATTTTTCTATAAGGCTCTTCATTCTCATGGTAAGATTATTGGTGCTTGCACTTACCGGCTAAGCTTGTATTTATAGTAAATGTCCCTTAAGTGTAAATTATGTCATCTTTTATATTTATGACTCCTGCCGCATTGTGCGGGTACTCAACTAGTAATTAAAAAAAGGCTTTATATTAAACTAGAAAGTTAACCATTGTCAACAACATCAAGTAATAACATTTGACACCATTGATTTAAGCGAGTTAGAGTATTAACCCTTGCATCAATATTGTACAATCAGGTTAGGATAATCATCTGGACAAACATGAAAAGGAAACCAATCGTCTAAGAGATTGAAGACTTCAGATAATACTGATCATACATATAAATAAAACCAAACCAAACAAACACAATTAAGGGTTGTTTGTTATTAAAAAGTACCTCTTAAAACCTCTTAAGTCTGAAAATGAAGAGGTTTGCAGACTTAAGATTGTTTGTTTTATTTTTAAGAAAATGTCTGAAAACCTCTTATCGTCCTCTAAGATTATAAGAGGTGCACCATCCCACACTTATTTTTTAGATGTGAAAGCAGACTTCAGACTTCAAACCTCTTAAAAAACAAACGACACCTTAGTCCCACAAAGACCTTACCTCTATCCCGAGGGGTAGAGAGGCACTTACTTTGGGACAAAGTAATTTAGAAATGTGGATACTTATTTTCGGACGGAGGGCATTATAGGTAATTTTTCTTTTATTACAAGAAAGGGAAATGCTGCAAATTTCATGGAACAACCCATAAAATAAACTAATAGTGCAATTCTCAAGAGACTCATGTATTATATACATCTATATATATATATATATATAAAGCTTCAGTAAGTCAACAAATCCTATCGTGAAAACTAGGCACTACCCTTTTGACGGACAGAAGTTTATAGTCATGTGCTAATTCTCATCAGATCCATGCATAAGTAATGTCTCGTGACAACGGTACCATGTAAATGTAACGAAATTTGAGTCCAAAAATATGTACCTTTGAACGATTGCAGTGTCTCCATGACCAGAGCAAACTATTAGCATGGCATTGGTTGGTAAATTGGAGTAAATACTTTTTATTCTGAAATTTAAGCGATTAAGAACGTCCTTCAAATCTGGAGTGACGGTGTACTTGATGCTTTTTCTACCCTTGGACTTTTTATCACAAGTAAGCAACGCTATCATCTCAGCAACTTTTCTATTCAAGGCCTCGGCATCCTCTGCTTGTTTCTTATAGTAAGAAACCAGTTCTGTAAATTGTGCCCATACAAAGTGTACTTTCTCGTTTTTTACCTGTGGACAGACACTTAATGCAGCTGTTACTTGGGAAAAGTAACAACTTCGAAGCCATGATGAAATAAATATAATATATATACAAAGATAGAGGGAGTTTCGTTTGTGAACCATGTTTTTAGTGTGAACTTGTGAACCAGATCCTAGCTGTCCATATGCAAGATCGATGGTCAAGATGAAATGGGTAGTTTCTTTTATATAGGGTAGTTATTTTCGAAGAAACTACCCATTTAATCTTGACCATCGATCTTGCATATGGACGGCTGGGATCTGGTTCACAAGTTCACACTAAAAACATGGTTCACAATTGAAATGGACTCTACAAAGATATATATACATATATATACACTACCTCTTTGACGGCTTTTGAAAGAGCTTCATCATCAGAAGTTACTGGAATGGAATGTGATGATTCCGAAGCATATCTCTTCACAATCGACATGTTATCAATAAAAGATGAGGCTTTGCCAGAGTCGCTCAAAACTGTAAGGAATTTTTTCCGCATAAAGGATGGAGGTCGACCAAAATCAGGTCCTGTTATAAAACCATCAGATTCCAGGCATGTAAATGCCCATTTATAAAACATGTAAATAGAGAAGATAAGATCATAACAAGAAAACAGTTATCTAATAAATCTGTTAACCACTTCCTAATTATATGTTGCAATTAATTTCATTTTTTGGGACGCTGCCAGGCTATAATTCCATGATATGAGTCGTAGGTCAAAATAGCGTTTCATCCCATTATGAAGAAAAAAGAGTTTTGTCACATAATACCATTCCAAGTGTTTCAATCCAGAATATTTTCTAAATCTCTGCATTTAACATAAGCTTAATAAACATTATCCGAAATGCAATAAATAGCAAAAATATAGGTATTATCAATATTAGACAAATCAAATAGTCGTATATGACCTTCATTTGCTTTCTCATTTTCTTAGTGTCGCCACCCTCACTATGATAGGAAGTAGAAATCAAACGCTCAACTTCAGAGTGATCTCATAAAAAGATTCGTGGAGAAGGTAAAAAGCTGCTACCTCAATCGTCGTCTTTAGTGCATCCTCATACTTATTAAGCTCCTAAGCTAGGACAGCTTTTAGATTTCATACTATAAAATATCAGTATATGTTTGAAAGCACTTCAAAGCATGGAAAGAATGGAATCCTGTCTAGTTTTAAAATCCAAACAAAAAAGTTGATTCTTCTGATATTTGGCAGAGTTGCCATCCTCTATCCCCAAAAAAAAGTTGATTATTCTCCCCAATTCTATGTTAATAACAGTGCAATAGCGGTAAAATAGTGGTGCAATAGCAGTTCGTGGTCCACCGCTATTTCAAATCACAGTATTGACTGCAATTTGGTATTTTGACCGCTGTAACAACATAGCTCCTCATTGCACATATGACACAGTGAACCTACACCAGACGAAAAAAGCCAAATACTTTCTGGTCCAGTTAACCAAACCAATTCTAATAAATTAATTTGTCAGCTAACCAAAATTCAGTATGCTTTGTAGGTTTTTTAGTTTTGGTTTTTTTTAATAGCCTTGTAAAGAAGGCACCTTGGCAATATGGCAGAGTGGTAAGGCAGGGGACTGCAAATCCTTTGTCCCCAGTTCAAAACCAGATGCCACCTCATCAGGAAACAAATCAAGATCTCTTATTTTTGGTGATAATATGCTACCTAAAAGTCACACCTGATACGTGGGTGATTCTAAACATCTATAATAGGGCTTTTTGTAAAAGATTGGAAATCATGAATATAAAAATCAAATAAAGTTCATAACGGTAGAAACAAGGCTTCATCTCTTCTACAGATAATGTAAGTTCCACCAATTGTGTTTTCAATTCCATTGTCATAGTCGCCATATTATTGAACTACTAATTGTGGAAAATCGTTTCCATACTATAATCTTGAAATATGGGCTCAAGAATCTCCAAGTGTTCAGGCGTTCAATCGGCATTAGATTGAGATAGAACGGATAACTTGGTTTTTGTATTAGAAGTGCAAAATGAAAAATCACCCCCCCCCCCAAATCAAGAGTATAATATACTATATCTCCCAACTCCTTCCAATAGAAACTCGGCAAAGGATATGAATTAGATCAAATAGGAAATAGAAGTATGTAACAGAAAGATAACATGGTTTATGGGATAAAAGACAGCCAACCAAGGTGCTGCAAGCTCATTTCTTGTAATTTTGTTTTATGGTCACCGATCATATGAACCTCATTTTCTAAATTTAAATTCACAACAATATAGACCTTATTTGTTAATGGACAACATGGTAACAAACAACTACCATAGAACTGCTAACAAAAATATGTAGGATTTTAAAAAGACAAAAGAATCGAGCAGTTATATTTTTGTTTCCACCATGTTTGACCAAATAGCAACTTGGACATGGTATGAATGATCTGCCTAGTTTTTCATAATAACCCTTAATTCTGCCTCAGAGGTTATCCTTCTGATCTGATCTCTGGATATTTATACAAGTCGTAAAAAAAATTCATAAATAAAGTGTATTATGCATTTGTGTGGGTACAGGAAATGTGCAGCAATAACCTGTCAGGCATAGATCACAAGTAACAGGTTTCTAAGATATCATATCCTACTGACTATAAGAACATGAATTTAAGCTAAACTAAAATTAACTTTTGAGTACACTTAATGCAAATCTCAACTAGAAACTAGTGGTCAAAAAAAGCTTAAGCATGCTGGAGCACATCCAGTGTTTTTCATAACATAAAAAAAATTGTGTAGTCTAGAAGACAAAATAAAGCTGCAATATAAGACGAATGGACCTAAATGTTTGGCCTTATAGCTATAATAAGAACTCCTAAGAACCTACAAGCATGCATAAAAAAGGACATTATTCATGGTCCTCGTGGATATGTGAGACATCAAGCAGATGCGTCAAGGTACATGTACAAGCTTTTTGGGAGAAAACAGGCTACAGCTAGGATAAAGAAGTTCCATAAAGTGCATGATATGATAACAAAAACAACAGGTAAAACTATTTGTTAAATGGCTCATCCTATCACTTGTCAAGCCACAAAGCAATCTTCAAACACTATGCATTCGTCCACTATCCAATAAAAATGATTTGGTAAAGAATTTGTTAATCAATTAACAAAAAATAAAAGCTTCAATAACCAAGCCATCGAAAACAATTTCAACCATAAAAAAACAAAGCAAACAAGTCACTTACCATGTTTGATCTTTAAAAACGCTAAATCCATTGCAGCTTTTGCATCTTCGATACTATCATGGCCATTCCCAGAGTATTGTATCTCCCTGGAGAGAAATTTCCTAGTGAGCACACGGAGAGCAATTTTGTATGTTCCGCCACGTGAATGCTTGTATAAAACAGCAGTGTCGATCACCAAACTATGAGAGATCTTCAAAGCTAATAAATCGTTCTCTAACGAATGTCCAACCAAAATTGTTTCTCTATTAACCAGATGTAAAAAGTCTTCCTGAAATGGGAAACATGGTGCTAGCTAATTCAGAAAACACTATTATTGGCACTAAATATATTGACAACAGTAGGCTGCCAGAGAAACTAAATTACATATGCTCAAACAAGGGGAAACATGGGGAACCTGAACATCTCTGAGAGTTGTCGTGACTCCATCCAACATCTCACTTGTTATTCCACTATACCTGAACAACAAGGACTATCTTAAACACACCGATCCAATAATCAACATTTGCTTTCAGAAAACACAGACAGATAGAGAAAGGAAGACTTGAATTATCCAAGCACATTAAATAGTTGTCTCTGATGATCCCTTCTAGAAGTGAGTTAGACAGCAACTACCAATGTTACATATATCTCGTGCAACAGTACAGTTTCAAAATTTAGAGACATGAGGTCCGGGGTTCATCAAATCTTAAAGTATGAGGTTCATGATGTTAGAAGAGATCTTACATGAGATTCAAGGGAGTGTCTCATAATGTCCTAGTTGCGGAGACAAAGGAGAGGTGAATGCTAAGTTGGAAGAATGGAAGGCAGCATTGGAAAAACAAGGCTTGCACAATATGGCTCTAAGACCGAAAACCTTTGGTGCAACATTGAATAGGAAGGTAGTGACAATGGGGTGGAATTCAATGTTGGGGAGCAAAGGTTACCACAAACGAATAGTTTCAAGTGCCTATGTTCCATGATTTAGGAAGGAGAGGTTGAGAGTGACATTGCACGCTGAATAAAGGCAGGGTGGAAATGGGTAGCAATTGGAGTGTTTTTGACAAGAAGGTGCCACTTGAAGTAAAGGGCAAACGGGTAACAATTGAAGAAACCTTGTTATATGGGGTGGTGTGTTCAGCAGTAAAGAAGGCGCTTGAAAAAAAGTTAGAAGTGGCAAAAACAAGGATGCTTGGGTAGACCTACTGCCGAACTATGTTGGACATGATACTGAATGAGCTCTTCCTAAAAAAGCTGGAAGTAACGCCTATCGCAAATAACTGAGGGAAATTTGCATATTCATATATCTATATATATCAACAAATTTTAATGTATATATACATATACATGTGTGTGCATATATGTGTCTGCATGTTTGCATGTAGGTTCATGCACATACATATACATATATGTGATCAACTATAGTAAAAGAATGTTCTCACGTTTCATAAAATGAAGGTGTTCTTGTTTGAAACTCCATATATATATACACATTTGCATGTATACAAATGCAAGAATATTGATAATTTTGTTAATGGTTTGTAACATAGTGTCCAAAACTAAAAGATCTTTTTGTCCAAATGCAACAACTTCAAAAAAAAATAGCATTATTTGTGAACCATAAGACATTATTGATACAAGTGCATATGATCGATGTTCATTTTATCACCAAGCGTCTCAAGAGTTTATGTTAAAATAGATTGAAAAGCAACTGACCTGTGCAAAATTTTATGAAAAGCATTTAAATGATGATGGCTTCACCAGCTAAAAAAAAGATCATTTTAGTAGATATTTATTGAATAAAAAATGTAGAGATAACATTTGTCTTCTATTAAACGTTAAAGAGAACCATAATAAATAGATGTAAATGATGTTTGAAAATGTTGGAACTTAATAACAAAGGAAGTCAGTTAGTATTAGTTAGTTATATTAGTTAATAGAAATTAGTTAGAAGTTGGTTAAGGGGCGGTCATATGCATTAAATGATATGGTAGTTATCCAACCACCACCCGCCACTTAACAGCAACATTTCGAACCATTGCATCTGTTGGAAGCACTGGTTCATGTTGTATATATAGTCAGCATATGTGGACTTTTAAAGTGTTGAATTCCAGATTATTTTTCAGATTTCTAAAGGGTGTTCAACCCACTTGTTTCTTCTTTTCTGTTTTGTTCTTGAATGATGATTGTATACATGATGATGCCGAGTTGATGGCTGGTTAAGCCATCAAAGATCCTGGGTAGCAAGGCCTGCAGATCATGAACAGAAAAGCCTACACGATCATCCAGTTTGGGACAAAGGCTCAATTAATTTGGTTTAGAGAGAGTGAAATAAAGGGGCTCTCTAATCGTTGTACTTTTTTTTTCTGGAAGAGTGCCTTAAGGTCTTCTTATAAGAGAAGAAACTTTTTGCTAGTTTGTTGCTTCAATGACGGAAGTGACATAGTCTAGAATGAGCCTCTCAACCAAGCAATAAATTGAATTTATATAATGAATCGCATGAAGATACAACAGTTAAATATTCTGAGGAAACAGCATATAAGAAGCTCAATGCCTTGCTCATGTGGACATTGATAGAGAAGAATGTACCTAGTGTTGTAATCAGTTATGGCATTTGATGGTTTAACCAATTTATCCAAGAGAACCTGCAAAATACACCAATAAGGCCCATGTGCATAAGAAATAAATGATTGGTTAAAGTTTTAATAGTTGCACTATGAGAAAATTTAATTGGGCAAAGTTCAGAAATAGAACTCCGTACATTTAGAAATTTGTAACTTACATCCTTTTAACCCAAACTGATTTAGTTTCTTTTTACTTAAAAACATTCCTAGTCTTTTTTCTTTTTGCTAAAACGAGGTAGGTAACCTTCTTTAAAGTTCGATGGTTTATTTATTAAAAAAAAGAATGTTCCCTCAAAATGTAAAATTTAATGGTTTTTTTCATTCAAAAAAATAGTTCAAGGACTTAATATTTAAAATCAGAACGTTTTAATGGTTTTTATGTTCAAAAAAAATCAAAATATAGTTAAATGTAATAGTTTGTTGGGTTTTTTGAACTTTTCCCAATTTAATTATATAGGTCATTAGGCTAAGTTACGTTAGTTGGAAACTGTTAAATAATCGTATTACATAGATGATGGGAAATGAAACAAGATTGTACAGTCATATTGGCACACTTATACCCTTCGGCAATGCATCATTATGGTAGTTTATATCCATGGTGGTTGAAATTTGTGCTTGGAGAAAGAGAACACTAATCATGAAAGCATGACCTAAATCATCCAGGAAAGAACAGATATGCATTCGATCTGTAGCGGACCTTTTACAAGCACAATTTGGATTGGCCTCGGTTCATTTTAAAAATATGGCTTGAGAATACATATATGCAGCACTTAAAAGCATAACTGGATACCAACTCATCAGAACTTCGAAAATCTAACTTAAAAAGAAAACGTACCTGTCCTTTAAAATTTACCAGTGTTACTCTTGTGAGCTCGAACCCCTCATTTGTGATACACTGGAAAAAGGCATAAATTAAAAGAAGTTAATTACCAAAGTATTCAGTAAATTTGAACATCATGTATGTTGGTTGTGCTGCTTACAAATTCACTTACAGACCAAGGTCTTACATCTTTTGATTAATTATGAGAACTGAAAAGATGATCCGATTGGCTATAGTATACGCATACAAGTGGGAACAAAATCTAATCCTTGATTTGGCAGCCACAAAATCACAGGGAAGGATGAAGACCAGAACCCAGATGCAATTGTGCAGCACAACCATGGTCATAATGAAAACAATTACCATAGGCTAAGCAACAACCATGTATTTATCCCAATCAGAACAAAACATTTCTCAGGAAAGCTTTAGCCTTCTGTGGTTAGATCATTCTCTATTCTCTAATATGAAAAACATCTTTAGAAGTACAATCTTACCATTTCACAATCAACGGCCACCATTTCGTGTATGGGCTTTCCTGATGGAGCAGGAAGAGTTGAAAGAAAACCTGAAGTACATTAGTCAGCCAATTAGCTGATGAGTATAGCATTTGTCACAACTCACCACTAAAGCAAAAGCAAGTAAATAAATAAACACAAGAGTAGTAATCTGATCACCTGGTTGGTCATGACAGTATCCATTATCTTCTAGTTCCTTTGTTGTAAGAGTATAGTACGAGATGGGAAATGGAATGTCTTTTCTGATCTCATCTAAGGACAAATCTTCGCGAATAGGACATGTACCTGAATAATTGAAAATTATTCATATTTGATGCGTTAATATTGACCAAAACTTAATGGTGATGCAAATATGTCAACCACAACAGAGGAAAAAACATATATACGATCAACAGACCAAGATATGCAAGAAGTACATCTACGAAATTGCCTCAATTAAGGTACATTTCATGAAAAAGGCAAGGGATTTTAGGGCATAAGCATGGAGTTTCAGTATTAGGCACATACTCCTCTTTCTGGTCTAGATCCTATAATGCTCCCTTATTCTTCTTCACCATCTTCACTATTATCGTTTTCTTTCTCAGTTTGATTTCAATCTGAAAATGAAATCATATTGCATAATTCTCAAGACAAAATTCTTACATTCTGATTATGATATCAATTATGCTTCTTTAAATACGAGTTCTCATCAGGCCACAACTACTAAAACCTCAAAACCCACAACTTTGAATAACCAGTTAGCATTTCGTATAAGATCATAATCTTCAGCACCACAAAAAGTGCAACAATGCTATTTCGCAGCAATCTTTAGGTGCTCATAAGTCCAGTCATGTGAACCTGTTACACCACAGAGTCCGATGATTGAATTTTTCAAATGATTACATAGTAATTGTAGGGGTTCCTATATTCGAGAGACCTGATACTCTCTACTCTCTAGCAGCTCTCGCCAAATTCAGGCAACAATATCAATGCCCTCTCCTTTCCGAAGAGCTATTCCCTAAATGGCTAAATCAATGCCCAGTTTTACTCGTTAAAAAGAACGAGAGATGGAGATTTTGCATTGATTATAGATCCTTCCATCAAGCCACTATAGCAGACAAATTTCCCATAGCCCTCACTGATGAGCTGCCGGATGAATTCGTGGGGCACGAAGTTTTTTTCCTAAGATAGCCAGGATAATCTTCCAGACCTATAGCCGGCATTATGCATTCTTGGTAATGCCATATGGCCTTACCAATGCTCCTGCAACCTTTCAGGCTATAAAGAATAAAGTATTCCGGCATTAAAAATTGCTACCAATTATCAACAAAACTAGGGAAAGATTTAATTATTCACTCATAACTGAATGATTGTAAGACACTCTAGCTTTTGAGAGGCCAAGAACTCTCCTAAGGGTTACACCCAATTGATTACAAAACTGATACCTACTCGCTTCCACCCTACTTCTATTTATACTTCTCCTAACAACTGGCTTACCTCCTTATTGCCTAATTGACCATCCATTACCATTGACTAATTGACCAGCCCACTACCATCCCTACTATCTATATGTGTAACAGACTCCTGGGAATCTTGTGCTTCAATTTGTCAACATTTCCAAACTTTCCCCTTGACTACAAGTTGACTCTTTGGGGAGGAGGGGGAGCATTAATAAGCCACCAATTGTTCAATATTATCCTAGAAGGGCAACAAAAGGAAACCAATTAGACAAATAGAGGGACTATAGTAAAAGAGAAAACATTAGTTTATTTAGGGTAGAAAGAAAATTGGAGGGGGTATCTATTTTGTGAGAATTCTCAATACTGGGAAGGCTCTGCTCTAAATTCTTTAGGCTGGCTACTATCATCAGCACTTCTTTTTTGTTTCAATCAATAATTGATGCCACTTTCAATCTCTTTCTGGTTTCTGCTTAATCCACAAATACCTATCACATTAGTGTCTCACAAAAACTATCATTATTTTGCTAATCAAACAGATTTGATTCAAAATAGTGCTATTCTCATTAAACTTGAGACAAGGTAGCTGATGATGTTCTACTAAATCCAACCCATTTTCATATGTTTGGTAAACGGAAGAATTTAGATCCTTATGAATAATGCATCGATAGTAACATGGTGATTTACAACACAAAGCGATAAGAGATTTTCTTACTGCAGACCCTCTGAGCAAAGTGTTAATTACTTCATGGCTTCATGGATGGAGCATGGTGAAACCAACTGATATGATGTTACTTCTGAGTTCTGACCTTTAGCACTGCATGGCCTCCCTGATGTGTCCTTATCAGTAATGGTCAACATTAATTTCCACCATGGATACAATATCATAGGTTCAACGACATTTTGACCTATATAGCAATAGTCTGGTCATACTGCTGTGGCTGTCTTATTAGAAAGTGCAACAATCAATTTGCACCATGTAAACAGTATGTAATCCATTTAAAAAAAACAAACACAAGCCAATTAAATACACATTTCATCTTGCATGTTCTTCATAGAAAGGCAAGCACGTTCATGGTTAGAGTGAACATGTCAGAGTCCTTACCTGGTTCAGATACTGCTCCAAATTTATTAGTAACTGTACCAGCTTCCCTTTTTCTTTTAAGTTTGCATGTAAGAAGTGCATCTATAGTCTGCATTCCATCTGATACACAGCTAGCACAGGAGATAAAAAAAAAACAGAACATGATTGCTGTTAGAACAGAAACTCCCAAAAGTTATATTTGATAAAAAGGTCTGATCCTGTCCAACCTAGGTGCTAGCACTGCCCTTGGGATCCCACAACTTTCTTTTAAACTGTGTAGTACTTTAGACTGTGACAGGTAGATTGCTGCATCAAGGCCTGGAACATAAAGCATCACCACTTTTGGAATCAGAGGCTTGTTCTGCAAATGATGAAGAATGTTATCAGTATCTCCTAATTGAAAATACATTCGCTCTCAAAATAACAAGCATAAATGACTTAAAGTATGACATTGCATTATATCTACACATAGACATATAAAGCAATCCCAATTCCCAAAAGCTGTAAACCATGTGCAATCATGATTGTAGAAGTTCTTTTACCAAATTAAATTTCATACTAGCATCGCATAATTTGAACTCTTTAAATGAGAGCTCCAAATGAACTGAGCTGTAAGACCAATAATAAAGCACTAGCAAAGCACATAAACTATAAATGAAGTTCGTTTCCAGCATAAAAAGGCAACCACCTACTTAGGTTTGCAAAAAATGAAGTATACTGGCAGGACAATTGTAGTAGTAGCACTTTAATGATGTAACTTTTCCTAATGGATCAGTGAACATGTGTTCAGCTGGGACTTTCCTATACGTCTACTGAATGAGCTTTAGTATAATGGATTAATCAGTTCACTTGTTACTAATTTTCCTTTCTCCCTCTTATTTAATGCATCATATGCAAAAGGTTGAAACTCTTATTTATCTAATATCCAAGGTTTCAAAAATTGGTTGAGACGTAAGCCTCAAGGCGCCACGTCTCACGTCTCACTTGCTCTCTCTCAAGACCATTTACTTTTGCATCACTCACACACATATAAATATATAATATGTATATTTATAGGTATATATACACACATAGAATGGCTGCCACTTGTGCTCTCTCAAATCCATTCACTTCAAGCACACATGCTGAGATACGTATACATAATGTATAGCTAAATCCCTAGGCAGTGCATTGTCTAGCTAAATCCTGGGAGTAAAACCTCATTTCCAAGACTCTCAATATGTCTAGCCATCCATTTCAACCCACATTTAGTGATATGAACTCTACTAAATAAAAAATGCACCATAATGTCACACTTGAAAAGAGGATGGTTATCCTTCATAGGCATTGCGAATGCTGACACTTACTCGGAAGAATGCCTATCATGTAAATGTGCAAAAAAAGACACTTTTTCTTCTATCCTTTTACAATGCCAACCTAAAGCTACTTTTTGTAGTCTCTAAAGGCAAAGGAATAAGAAAGGGCATTCACTACTAAATAGCCAAGGTGCAAGTGTTCTCTACATCTAAGTTCAGTTTTTTTTTAACTCCACACATATTTAATACATGGAAAGTATAACAAATCTAATGATATACGATGTAAAATGTTACTCCGTCTATACAGCAAGATATGCAACAACTGACCATAATTCATTAATTAAAGTTGGTTGATGAACCAAACGTGCAAGCATTGTGAAAAAATCACAAATAATTTTTACTCAGTGTGCAAGCAAATATGAAACATGACTTGGAGAAAAAAAAACAGAAAGACTGCATCTCTTGTGAAACATTCTGGAAAGGAAACTTTTGCAAATACTGTGGGACGAATGGAGCAAATGATATGTAAGATACGTATATCACTGATCTATATGTAAACAATCCTACATTTAATAATTTCTAGGACGTATATAAATAACAATTAGAACAAAAATTTCTTGTAAGCTAGTAGATAAAATCAACAAAGTGATTAGTGCATCCATCATTTATATCATATTGTGATATCTACTTTTCACTCCTTTCAAGTTGTGCCATCTAGTTTTTTTCCTACATACTCCATGATCCTTCATGTATTACGGGTCAAATAACTTCCTATCATGTAAACCATGTCCTTAAATTTTCCCCATCCTTTTAATTTACTCTTTGCTTACAAAGACATCCTTTTTGAATGAATTCAAGGCTACTACATAGAAACTCATCTTTGCTTAGCCCTAGCTTGAAACAGCCAACTCACGTGCATCAAGGTGGATAACTACACTTATCTTATAACATTGGTATCTCAAAGAACTTCAAATGTTTGACACATGACAAATGCAAGTCCCTGTTTGCCTGTCTACATGATCAGTGAGTGTGTGGAAATAGTACTAAAGGTAGTGAAGACCTATCATATTCTTCATGATCAAGATTTTGCTTTGGCAGAAGTTGGGTTAAGAAAAGAGGATTGCTGCTGCAAGGTGGAATGATTCCGCATGAAGCCTATGATGGAAAAAATACTCAGATTTGGTCATCCGAAGCATACACATTTACATATATATATATATATATGCACACACACATATATATTAACATCAAAAAAGGATTAGAGTGAAGAATTACAACCTTAATGAAAACCCATGATGGCATGAATCCCTCAGCAAGCACCCAAGTGACAAGCCCCTGAACATCCTGTCATATTCACAAAAAAAACAGATCTATGATTATCAAACTTTAACAGCTAGAGATGGAACTTCTACAAAAAGCTTTATATGGCTTAAAACCCACTTCCAAGTTCAGAGTTGAATTCGCTTCTGGGGTCTTAAACTCCACACCAGCTTTCGCCTGTTACATGCACAATAGAAGTTATAATCCACAACCAAAACGTGCCAACGTGAACATTCAAAAATATTTCATCAATTATTCAGTCAGTTATTCTCGCTCCTCTCTAGACCTCTATGTCCAAAGATGAAGAAATCAATTCCCTCCTTCCCAAGTTCACTTTTGATAACAAAAATTCAAACATAGTACTTTTCAACTTCCATACATACATAGATGACTTCTAGCATCTTTTCGTTTCCGTATTAATCCAAATCCACAATTTTGATGTAGTATCAACGCTTCCTCACTAAAACAGTTTATCAAAAATCTTGAATTCCACCATAAGCCATTTTAAGTCGGTCCTTTTTGGAGATATGGTTTGATACAAGCTGAATAGCATATTTCAATTCAAACAAAAACAACAAAAACTCGAGATTATATAAAGTACCTGTGGGCCATAGATATCAAAAAATGCATTGTTTGCATCGCTGTTGGTGCATACTTCTCCTTTGCCACTGTATACCGAAGAGCTCATTGTCTCCTCCGACAAAAGAAACAATTCACTGATGATTAAAAAAATGTCAGCACTAAACTGTCATAGGCGGAACAGGGTTAGGAATTTATGAAAGTTTGTTCCAATTACTATTCCAACTCCATCCACCACGATTATCACTAATTTCAAACCAAGTATAAGAAATTCACAAAAATAGCCAAAGTTGGTGAATTTATTTAAGAAATGGCCATTTTTACAAAGTTCATCAAGAAACGGCCATTAGCCAATGATTCCGTAAGATGGTTGAGTAAATTTGTGGATTCAACTTTTTGTTAGATGTTGGGCCATATCCAGCCAAAAAGTCCCACCTGGTCCCGGGGCAGAACCCGGATTTAGAATGGGAAACCACCAAGCATAGATAAATAACATAAATAAATAAAAAGATAGTAATTGCTTTTAAATGGCAAACAAAACAATATTATATTGATGAAATGAAAAATATCATAAACATCTCAGAACATACTTGTAAAAAGTGAACATGGTTATAATATTCACATAACAATCTGATTTTGTCATAGAGATGCTTTGTGGAGCTAAGGTAGCATTTGGTATGCAGACATGATTGGATAGGACTGGAGTGAAGAGAAAGGAGGCCATCCTTCTGGTCTGATATTCTTTAGATTAAATCACATAAGTATGAACAATGGTTCAAGGTTAAGTCACTTTCTAGAGGTACACTGAATTTACATACAACCTTCGCCTACATCGTTGATTTTAACAGTATCCCCATTAGCAAGTCTCCTTTTGGTATAATACCATAATCAAATAAGCTGTGAAAATTGACCCCAGATAAACTAAAACTCTTTCCCTAAATTCAACCATAAATATACTTTTTTTGTTAAAAAAAGCCTCTAATGTGCAACTTTGTAACTAAACATTGTTCTTTTATCTTTGAGCTGAGGGTTTTATGGAGTTGTGCTGGATGCAATTGCTTGCTCTCAGTGATGACACCTAAAGGGGTAAAACAAGACTAAAATTTGCAAACAACTTGAGTGAATAAAATCTGTGATTTTCTATTTTACTAATAAAGGAAACTCAGTTTACAAAGAAGCCAGGAAGACATTGTGTTAAAAAGAAAGAAGAAATCAAAGCATCAGTGGGTAGGAGTTTAATCAACACAGCAACATGGTTTTGAAGTAATAATTTACGAAAATCATAAAAGAATTGCCTAAATATTCTCAAAGAAAGAAGCAGAACAATAACGTTTACCAAAATCAACTAATGAGTGAAGTTCAAAAGGAAAGGAGAAACAATTACCCAAAGATTGATTAAAGATTCGAATTTGGTAGAGCCGGAGATTTAAGCGGAGAGGCGCGGGAACGGCTGAGTCGAGAGACTAGCCTTTGGAGGCAATGAGCCGAGAGAATCGTGAAACCCTGTCTAATGGGGGTGTTTGGGATTGCTTTCCAAAACAACTCAGGGCTGTTTGGCATTCAGCAACTCTAACCCTAATCAGCAAAAGGAAACCGGTGGGCCATAGATACCAAAACTCACTTCATCTTCAAGCATATTTGCCGTTTCTCTTCCATCCCCGTCAAAATCGTATTCTCTTTGCCGAACGATTGGAATTGAATCACCGTCAAAAACGCTATTATAGCGTACGGTTGGAGTTGGTCTAAATGATTTGGAGTAAAACCATTAAGAGGCTTTTATGATATAGTGCAAAATAAAATATTGCTATTTGGTAATTGTATAGAATAAAATTAAGGTGTTGAATGGTTAAGTGAGACCTTAGATACAAAATCAATCAGAGGTCTTTAAAACCACTAAGAGGCAGACTCACCTCTTAGCGATTCAGATGTTGTCTTTTAATGAAACTATTAAGAGGTAAACAAACAATCCGTTAGGGTTATATGAAAAAAGTGCTCAATTCTTTCTTGGAAAACTTTTAAGATGGATTTGTCTTTCTTAAAAGGGTTAATTTCATGTATGCCCTTAATAAGACTCAAAATATCATATTTGCCCAAGTTAACTT
>LUCG01247391.1:0-11601 GCA_001633085.1 Carthamus tinctorius
GAGATTGGAATATATTCTCTTTTAGTCTATATCTATTATGTTTTGGAAATTGGGTCTTTACATATTGTCTCTTATCGAGTAACTAAGAAGGTACGTTTGGTTTGTGGAATTCAAAGAATTTGAATGACAAATTCCTTTGACCAGATTTCTTAATGATGTTCGCGAGATGAACTTCATAAGATCCCTTGAATTCCACACTTTAAGGGATCCATCATCTGTTTGCTTAAGTGAAGGAATTGAATTCCTACCAACCAAACGTATGATCAAATTCCATTTCAATTCCTTTTAAAGTCAAATTCCTTCGATGGATTCCAATTCCATCAAATTTCATTCTACAAACCATTCGCCCCCTGAATGTATACGAGGCACTCATTTTGCATAATGAAATCTAGTGAAATTGGAATCCATCAAACGAAATCTCTTAAAATTGGAATACACATGTTTTTGGTCTGGCTAATGTAGTTTTAGTTTTGGAATTGAAATGAAACAAATAACAAAAATACCCATTAATTACATTTTTCATACTTTGCTAATTAAATTACCATAAAATATATATTAACAATAATCACATTGTTAATTGGTAGTAGTGTGGCGGCAACTATTACGATAGTGATAGTCGTGCGGTGGTCTCAGTGTGAGTGTGACGACAGAAATAGTGACATGGTGGCGGGTGGTGAACCATAGTGGCGTTAGGGTGGATATGGTTAGGTGAGTGGTGGTTATGACTTGTGAAGACGACAATAGCGGTTAGAGTGTTGATTGGCTAGGGGTGGTGGCGATGGCAACGTTGATAGTGGTGGCAGTGATGTTGATGGCTAGAGAGGTAAGGCAGGGCCAAAGGGTGGTGAGGGTGGGGGTTGGTAGTGTTGTTTAAATAGGATACAAAAGATGTCTCTCAAAAAAAGTGTTTGAAAAAGCTCGCCACAACAGCTGCCATAGCGCATCGTGGCTCAATGTTTGTCTCACAACACATTACGACTAAGGCATGCCATGATGTAATGCAAGGTTTTTGTAACATGATATTTGATTTAACTTGTCTTTTTAATGTCTTATTTGTTATATTTTAATATATAACTTAATTCAAATTGAATATGATCATAGATTAATCGAATAATAGTTGGAGAACATATATTTATGTATATAATAATAATATATATGATATAGAGATTTGCCGCCATAAGGAAATACACCCTTTAAAATTTTACTGAAGTTAAATTATGTTCTTATTACACTAAAATAAAATACTACACAAAAAAAAGGGCAAAAGAATGAATATAACCTATCCTTTTAGTACTCAAAACATGTCATTAAGGTATCTTGTGTTAGGTTCTGTTTGTTTTTTTGACTTATCACTTAATTAGAACTTATTGGAATATAACCACTTATTCTGTCACTGGTTTTCCCAATAAGACTGTTTGTTTCTTCTAAGTGTAACCACTTACTGAAAAAGTGATAGCCTAGCCACTTTTTGTTCACTTTTTCACTATTACATTAAACTTGGGCTTGTTTGGATTGTTCATTAAGCTTGGACTTATTTGGATTGTTCTATAAAGCTCATTAAGCTTGTTTTGATTGTTCTATAAAGGTCCTTTAGCTCATTAAGCTTGTTTGGGTTATTCTATAAAGCTCATTAAGCTACTAAATTGTTCTATAAATTCATTAACTAATATGGATTGTTCACTTCAGTTGATTTTAGTAGTTATGAATAATGTTTTTAATAAAATAGTACCTTAAAAATCAGATTCAGATGTTTGACAGTTTTCAAAAAAACAAACAGCTTTATAAGATTCAGTTTCAGTCTTCAGCACCACCACTTAAAATTCAGAAGTGAAAACAGATTCAGTCTTCAGCACCACTTAAAAAACAAACAGCACCTTAGTCACCATTTTGAGCAACATATTTTTGAAGGCTTCATTGTGTTGCCACATACTAAAGCTTTCATGCAATTAAGAAAACATACTATACCTTTACGAACAAAAAATAAAACGTATTATACCTTTATAAACGAAAAATCCATTTTACGAGAAAAAGAATTATACAAGCTATCTGTTGAAATATTATTTTTCTGTCTCAAAAGTTATGCAATCAATATTCTGCAGATACTATCAATATCTTAAGCATGTTTGTTGGCTGGATGGTGTAACATTTGCCAATAGCAATGTCTACAACTTCATTTGTAAATACAATCAAATAACAAACTTATACAACTACTCTCCTTTTTCTTTCCAAACTACCAGTGAAGCCTAAGGTATGGAAGTAACAGGAACTGAGAAATAACTTGCTTTTTTGCAGTTAAAAGGAAGTATTATTATTATTATTATCATGAAAAGGCTAGATAGGTAATATCGCACATACTATACAGGATCATGAGGGTGTGGTTCTGAGGTTTACCGTAATTTGTTTGTCGTGAACACGGTTAAGAACTTCCCCCAGTTTTTGAAGCTTCTGCGCTACTCGTTGTCATAAAAGACTCCCCACACCCACACTGTCCTTTCGAGTTCGGGTTGATGAATATGAACTCAGATCTGCACCAAAGAGAGCATCCACATCTATTAGAAGTAATCATAGAAGCACTTGTTGGATGAGTTGGTTGGTTTGTCTATTTTCTTCTAAATCGATATTTTATTTATATTTAGATCAGCCTAAGTGAAAACAGACATGGTGCATCTTCCAAAAATGGGCACTTTAGATCCTTCTTCAAATGGTAGTACCCGGTTGAAGTTGGATCGTTTAAAAGCGAGTCCATTGTAAACTTGTACCTTTCTTCCAAGTTGCACCTTTTTCCGTACCAAGTCCCAAAACTATATCTTGGTATGCCGACAAGACAAACTTAGGTAGGCAGGTGAAAGAATTGTGGAAGGTTTTAGAGTTTTAATTTGACATAGGTAGTTTAGTAATTTACCAATCTTGTCTCATTGACAAGATTTTCGTACCAATGGGACAAAAATAGTTGTGATTTTGTCTCTCAAGTCCTGTCTTGTCCCAGTCTAATGTCATGCCAAACAAGGCCAACAAGTATGGATTCATATCACGGTTCATTCTCAATAGAAACTTGTCTTGGTTCATATCATGATGATCAACTATAGTACAATAAGGGTGTTCCTACGACTGCTAGCCTTTCTCAATTACCATGTTCGTTCCATAAAAAGATAACACCACGGATATGGGAAGGTGAAGACAGACAGAGTTATATGACTTGAGATTTGATTCTATTCAGGTACAAAAAAGGTCGACAAGTGTTAGATCTCAATTCAGCATCTAATGCCAATCTGTTATTACTACATTTAATAAAATGGTTAGGTGGTTGTATTTGCAGAATATTAAATCCTAACAGTAGGCCACTTATCCATTGAGATTTCAATATCTGTAAGCGACTTCCAATTGTGACGACAGATCAGTAAAACCACTAAACTTGCTTGGCATAAACTGTGACATCGCTTATTTGGCCAAGTCTGCAAAACCAGTAACTTGCTTGACGTGAATTGTGATGCAATATCGTATTAGATATGAACTGGTATATGTTCTTATGATGTCCAGTATCAGCTTCAACCACCTTATCCCACTCATTTTCTCACTGAAACAGCTCTGAGATTTCAGAAAAGCTCTTGGGCAGGATATGTCCTTTGTGTTTTATGCACTTCAAGATGGTACAGATTACAGAATAGTAATCGCTTTAGTAGTCCCTCATGGTGTCTTCAAATTGCCATCTTTAACACTTCCCTGTGATTTTTTTTCTAACTTTCCAGCCTTCCAATGAGTTGCTGAGTATTGACATGATTAATACATGCAAGACTAAGGTGTCGCTTGTTTTTTAAGACGTTTGAAGTCTGAAATCTAAATTCACGTCTAAAAAATAAGAGGTGGGTGGTGCACCTCTTAAATTTCAGAGGACGGTAGGAGGTTTTCAGGCCTTTTCTTAAAAATAAAACAAACGGTCTCAAGTCTGCAAACCTCTTACTTTTCAGTTTTAAGAGGTAACTTTTAAAAAACAAACATCCCCTAAGCCAAGCAGTTCCGGAGAAATGATTCATGGCTAGAAGGGTCTTTCAGTTCAGACACATACACAAAGGTGTTTGGAATGGTTGCCAGTGTTGGTGGGGGTGCCAGTTTTAGCTTTATTACTGGGCATATATGGATGTGATAACAAATTGGTGATGTCAGAGAAGTGGTAGCGAGTGTGTATTCTGTTATTATCTACTCTGATTCATGCTCATAAAGGATCAAATATATGCCCACACATGATACAGTCTAGAAAATAAAGAACCCAAAAATATGCGATTTGAAGTTTCTTACCTGAGCTTGTCATCTACAAAGTCCATCTTGGTACCAATAACATGCATAAGAGCCTTTGGATCTATCAATATCTTCACACCCTTGTCCTCAATCAACTCATCAAATTTTCCTTTCTCATCTGTACATTTATAGAAATCTGTACATCAGGAACTTCATACAACTACTATAGAAACTCAAGAAGTTCAAACCAGATATCCTAACAAAAGTTGGCACACATATGATCACCTATCTTCAATTGAAATTCCAAAAAAGAAAAGGAGAAGTAGTGTTACGAATTATGATCCTAAATTGGGTAAATGACCCAAGGCCCAATAAGTGAAAGAGAATTAGTGACTGGGGCCCAATTTTGTCTTGTTTTTATTACGTACTTGTCTAATAAATAGGGGTAATGCCTTTGGCATAGGATGTGTTCAGTTTTGCAATTGTTCAATCGATTAGGGCTCTTAGCAGGTTGCTTGGAGAGAGGGTTTCCCTGGTGCGTTTGTTTTGGTATAGTAATTTTCATTCCTAAATAAACGATTTTGTTAGCTATCTTCTTCTTTTATTCCTTTGTTATTTTTGGTATAGTAATTTTCATTCTTAAATAAACGATTATGTTAGCTATCTTCTTCTTTTATTCCTTTGATATTTTTTGGAATCCCTATCAAGTAGAATGACAGACAACATGCAGTGCAGCTCCAAGAACTCCTGAAGGGTTAATTACTTCTATCATCTTTGTCTGTCTATTCTTAGATAGCCTTTCACAAGCCAGGATAAAGAGCTTCATGTGTCAGGCACTGAAAGCTGGTGTATTATATTTTAATATTTTCATGAGCATGCAACTCTGGGCTTTAGTTTCTAATGGATAGGTTAACCAGACTCAACATACAAAGGAGGATGCACATAAGCACCAATCAAATTGCCTAACGATTATGCAAACTTGAATTTTTTAGCAGATATCACATGTATAAATGGAGAGGATTTGAGACACGTTATAGATGGATCATGGATGAAATCAAAACAATGCAGAATTTAAAGTACCACAGAAAAGGAGGGAGATTAGAACGACGGCAGCAAAACATTATTTTCTGCTTCAACATTAGTCGGTGAATAAGGAATATATACGTCTTATCTACCATCAGAACCTGCCAATGCTAGGTGATATCATTTCTTCATCAATCAATCTGATAGGAAGTAGGAACAATGATGAAAGCAAGAAATGTTTTTATTTTTATTTTCAGTGAGCCAGCTAAAACTCATGCATGTTAAGCCTATATGCTACAAGCCTAAAGTCAAGGGCACATGCCTTACAGAGTTGAGCAGATTAAGACATGAAATAATGCAAAGTCCGGCAGAATCCAAAATGGATACTGTGAAAATGAAATTTAAGCTGACATGATGGAACAGTAAATGTATCATAGACTGTAGTGGAAGTGCAAGTACTTTCAAGAGTACATAAATTGCAAAATAAGGTTCAAGAAGAACTCTTGTAGCACACAGACCAATATCTAGCTCTATTCAGGTGATAGCCTGATAGGAGATGCATTGTGATACAAATGTCTGAAACTGGTTCGACAAAGGGTTATGCAAGCTCTACAATGGTTCAATCACTTACAAAACTGTAAACATATTGTTGTCGACGGCCAAGCTTTTTCGCACACACACATGTCCAAGCACCTATAAAATGGTTATCTAGAAGCTGGACATGCTAATGCTTTTGTAATGCAGTTAAATTATTAAAATGCAAACTGAAGCCACGTTGCAAGGTTGTTATGGGGGATACAGGTGAACGGTATATAGATGCAAGAATTCGGCTGTACTCATAATGTTTATGTATGTATAAATGTAATGTATGTCTATAATCAAACAAATAAAAGGAAGAAGTTATCTTCAAAGTTCAACCATCACATATTAAGTATCAAAAATTAACACTCTAATTCAGGATGGAGGCAGCATATATTACCAAAAGCTAAAAAATAATGAACAATAAGCGCTTGACCCATGAATACATGCTCTATAGCACATTCTAAATGTGTAAGTATAAGAAGCAAGTATATACTTAAGTCCAAGCATTGTTGTGATTTTACTTATTGTGCTCATAGCGGTCTAAAGTATTGAGGAAGAAGAATTTGTTGTGCCACCTTGTCTCCTTTCTCTATCTAGCAGACACAACCTGAATTTTACTTTGAACTTTGAACTCTAACCTTAACTTGTTAGTAGACTCATCCTTTCTGACTTCTATTTTCCATTTGTAAAAAAGAATCAAACTACCCTTCCAAATCTTTGACCTTGCATCCCCTATCCTTGGGTTCAACAATATAAGCATGTGGTCAAAGCGAAACCCCTGGAAGAACTACACCAAAACTCCAAAAGCACGCAAGATGGGGTTTCAGGGAGAAGCATCCACATTTCCAACATTCAAAGGTTGTTTCCAACTATAAATCTATAATTCCATGCCAACTAACCCACTCTGAAAGGTTCTTCACATTTAGCTCTTCTCTATCTTACTAATGATAACGGAAGTGGGAACAAAGTCAAAGATAATCATATATACATCAAATTAGGATGAAACTTTTCATGAACAAACGATTTTGAAAAGATTAAGAAACTAGATCTAATAGCAATAGAACAATACTTAAACATTTTGGGTCTGCACTACAAAGGACTAATTTACATAAAAAGACTTGGTATTCATGGAATCTTGGGTAATAATTAATAAATATCACACTATTTTCATGATGCTATAAGCCTATGACACACTTACAAAATAATTAATTTGATCAAAAAATATACTTCTTCTTAGTTCTTACACCCATCTATTAAGATTATTATAAGAATGTAATCATTTGGCAAAGAGTCTAGATGGGAAGGTGGTGGAATATAAAGGCATCCTTGGGAAAATTCACAGCATGTAACATTTTTACACAAAATGGAGTAGAACTACAACTGTAGTAGCATACAATGTTGAATAACCTCTATACCTTAAAAGGTATAACCAGCTCACACATGAGAAAGAGATATGCATGAGAATCTAGCCTTCATTAGCATACTGCCCTGCCCGATGCAAATCAAATAATATGCCACGTCACGATGACCTCATGTTTGTGCAATTAGTATTGGCTCATACTCATAGAATAACAGAAATTGAAGCACAACCAAGTTCCTATATGGTGTGATACTGTGATCAACAACACATAATGACAAGTTTCTTGAATGCTTACAGAGTTTCTTCAGGAGAAATGGAGAATAGAAAGTCCTTTCTATTTGATTATACAACAGAGCAGGATTTGTATTTAACTTGAGGAAGACAACCATACAACCGATGCAAATCAAATAACTCCTAAAGAAGACAACCTAGTAGGCAGCAGGAGCCCTATGGGAACAGCAACACTCTTCATCACAAGATTTCAGCAGGGAACAACAACAGTTCTCCAGTAGCATCACCTAGGTCCTAGGATCAGTAACATATTTTTAGATACCGATCATCATAAGATCTTGCAGCTAAAAGGTGACTAATTGAATTTCTTAAATGTACATTTCAGGATGCTTTTGCCTTCTAGCCTAACGGGTGATAAGAGAGCACAATATTTAGAGTTACAAGTTTCAACTTTCCATCCTTCAATCATTGCCGCAAGTGATTTTTCTTGAAGCTACTAAACGTACAAGTACAAATACCAAGTTTCCACTAAGACAAGGCCAGAGAATGTTAAAAGAAGTATGTGAAACCAACTATATGTCTAAGCTGTGTATGCAACGAACAAATTCTCCATGAAATAGAAAAAAAAAATCGGTCTTTCAATGTAAGCATTTTTAAGGCAAAACGGTCAAAAAAGACAGAAGGGGGCATCAAGTATCAACAGACCAGGCATCCGAAAATCCCATACCACAAAGCCACAGCACAATCTCAGACAACCTCTCTCCATGTTCATTAAGACAATATCACATAAGTACGAAACTTAATCAGGCATTCACAGTTCTTATACGTCATGGAATATCATTGAAGCTTCTTTTGTTAATTCAATTATGTAATGTTGAAACGACTTGTTCTTTCTTCCAATTTTTCATGATCTCCAAGTCGGCCAAACTTATATAATTCTAAATGATTTCAGCTTCAGAATATATATACACAATAACATCAATTAGAAATCAAACTATAAGAAGATTGACAATTGGTCGGCATAACTTACGAGATACGGAGTAAGAAACCTAACCTGCATAATTTAGGGTATAGGAAAGGCCATTGCAACCGCGAGCCTTGACGCCGAGCTTAAGGAAAGGGCGTTGGCGCTGCTGTAGAAGGTGGCGTATCCTACCGGCGGCGGCGTCTGTTAGGGTTAGGGCTTGCCGTCTGGCCGCTGCCCGCAGCGTCTCAGCCGCTGCTGCTGCCAATTTCGAAGTCGCCATCTCCCTCTCTCTCGATCGATCGATGCCCCAAAAAGGGAACCTCTGAAATCAACGGGAAATCCTTTCTACTTCAAAGAATTCGTTTTTTGTTTTTGATAAATACCTTTGGGAAGCAGCATGTGTTTCTTTCGAACCGTTAAATTATATAAAATGTAAATTGATACAAAATTCGGAGCAGGGTGTAAACCAACCGACCCGGGTTAATCGAGCCGAACTCAAAAAATAATGTTAGGCTGGAGCTCGACTCGAGCTCGATTAACTTTTTCAATGTAGGCTCGAATATTTTTTGAGTTATCGGGCTCGAGCTCGAAGCTTGTTTATGAGTTCGAACTCGCAATCGATTAACTCGTTTACTACTTGAGCTTGGTAATTTTTACATTTTATACTATTATTAATAAACATATGAACATGTTTGGCTCGTAAAAAGGTATGCTCAAGTGGCTCGGCTCGGCTCGACTCGACTCGAAATATTTAATCGAGTTTTCGAACGAGTCGAGTCGAACATTGGTGTTATGAAGCTCGACTCGTTAAGTTAAACGAGCTTGATTTTGTGTTTGAGATCGACTCGAGCTTGAGTATTATTAAGCTCGAGCTCGAGTAGCTCGTTGAAAGTTCGACTTGCTTACATCCCTAATTCGGAGCCAGTATTTTTACCAAGGAGACCAATTGAATAAATACATTCTTTTGGAAACGAAATATAGTAGTTGAGCGGAAGACAAGATGATACGAGAAGTTAAATATTTTGTGAGAAAGTGAGAAGTGTGAAATCATAAATGATTGCATGACATCTGGGTGTGTGTTGATTATATATGATTAAACGTGTATTTATTGTCAATATTTTATGTGCTTAATTATACTATATGATTAAGCTTGTGTATCATATATGGTATTACACTTTTCATCTTCTTGCAAAATGTTTAGCTTTTCGTTTGAATCTGTCCCCCATTAAGTAAACCCAATATTATATCTTTAAGGATAAGTTGATGTGTTTTTAACGGAGTTCTACTATTTTTAAATATCTTGTATGTTCCGTGATATATGCTTGTCTTGTAAACGTGTCAGTGTGCATATTTTACTATCAAACATACGCAGGGGTATTTCGAGATAGATGTACACTAATTATTACGATTCAACATCATAATAATTAGTTTTACATGTTTGGATGTGTATATCAATTAGCTCTTCATGTTTTTCTCATTCTATAATTCGCATCCTATGTGAATCATTGCTATCACCATGTTTAAGTCACCACTCCATCATTCTCACCCTACCATCTACATTCTCCTTTTCCAACAACCGTCCGCCCCCGTCTTTCTTTTCTTTTATATTCACTACCACCTCTTCGTCAAGCGAAACATTAGATTAATGAGAATCTTCATCTGCGTCTGCTAAAAATTGTGCCTTACTAAGCATGGTTTCCTCCAACTATTTTTTTCCTTTCTATAAGTAACTCTTTTCTTGTGATGTCAGGGTTTTTATGACCGGATGCCGAAGAAAGGCAATTAAGGAGCTAAAATGTTTATATAGATGCTTAAATCCATAGATGTGGGCATGTGGCCATTGATAAACAACAAAAATGAAAAATATGAGATGTAGAAAATAATTGCAATCACAATAATAAAATTACAAAATATAAACAAATTGGTTAAAATCAAGATCAAGAAATCCAGTTACACTCATTTCAAATCACACTAGCAACTTCTAACCATGAAAGCCTCGTTGCACAAGCTTCACGTTTTTTTCTTGAAAAGGCGCACAAGCTTTGCGTTCATGCCCCCCATTAATTTGGAGGCCATAGATGAAACAACTATGAACTAGTAGACCAGTAATACACCTAATACCATAAGGGTATAGAGGTATAGAGATATGATGCAGGCCAGAGAATGTCAACGGGGCGGTTTCGGGGTGGGGATTGGTCCCCCGTCTCCGTTAAAAAAAACAGTCTCCGTCCCTGCTTAAAAACCGTGGGGATATAGATGGGGATCCCCATCGTGTAATCGGGGAAAACCACAGGAAAACAAGTATCCTCGTTTAGTATAAATAGTTAATTAAACAGGTTTTACCGCGGGGATAACCGTTTAACTTTTTTCACCGCGGGATCCCTGCCACCGTTTAAACTTTACCACGAATCCACGAGTTTCGGAAAATGATTTACTAAATTACTTAACATTCTTGAATCCATTATCCAAACATATCCGAAAGAAAGTTAAAGTGCTAAAGTCGAAATGCATCCAAAATATCAACAACTTAACTGTATTGTTTAGCTATATAATGTATTTTTTTAAATGCATCCAAAATATTAACAGTTGAAATGTTAAAGTATATAATCAAACATAAAAACCATTTAGCTATACATAATATATATTATTTAAAACTATATTATTTACTAACAATCATAAAATAAAAAATAAATTCAGAGGAAGATAATCGGGGATAGATTTGGGGATAAAATCCGTCAGAGATTGATCCCCCGTCCCCCGTCCTTGTTTAAAATAAGCGAGTTTTCCAATCTCGGTCCCCATTTATTATCCCCCAACCTGAAGCGTTTATTTTGGATTTTGGTTTTCCCTGTCGGTTTCAGATTTTTTTGCCATCCCTAACATGCGATATGTAAATATCGTAATTCAAATATATTAAAAGTTAATAAGGAGGGTGCATTTGCCCATAAAGGAGTCAATAGCCTCCCAGTCCTCATCATCATCACTGGCAGGTTTGGATTTGCCAGTGATGCGACCATGAACTTTAGCACCCTTACACATATCGAGAAAAATACGACGCCACAACTTGTATTTGGACCTATCCGTGGAAAGCTTAAAGCTAAATTGGGAATAAACATTTGTGAGGGCGAAAACAAGCTGGCTGGCAGTAGGGCCAGTGAGGGTATTGGAGGGCGAGGAGGTAGTCATTGCAACAAAAGGAAAACGA
>LUCG01247427.1:0-12999 GCA_001633085.1 Carthamus tinctorius
ATAAGATTGCATATCCATCATGCTAAATATTTTCCGATTTACTTAAAATTATTCGTGACAAAATGTAAAATATTGTAGGTCGAATTTTCAAGATTGTCTGAATTGACAATATGTAACATTGGCAACATCAAGGATGTTTGGTGTGGTCACCTTCCGAATCTAGTGCATCTGCAAGGACTTTATATTCAATTATGTGATACAATGGAAGACGTGATTTCAATCCAAAGAACCTCGGTAACTACCACAGGAGAAAAGATCGTGTTCCCTAAATTAAAAGAAGTAATCCTTTTCGGATTGAACAGTCTCACCTCTTTCTGCCGAGGGGTTGACCATCTTGAGTTTCCCCAATTAAGGGTTTTACGACTTCGTAGGCTAATACAGTTCACAACTTTCTGTTCAAAAGAGACTGTTGTTGATCATACATCTTTTGTTTTTAATCACAAGGTATATATGAACTGAACATACATAAGCAAGCATGTTAATCTTCTTATATAATTTGGTTAATCAAGCTGTCTGGCTGGTTGTATTTTTAGGTCTCATTTCCTAGTCTGGAGACACTTGAATTGTCTGAACTGGACAGCATTAAGGAGTTATGGTCCAAACAACTTCCCACAAGTCAGTTTAGTAAACTAAAGTTTCTTAGAGTGGAGAAATGTCAAAAGTTGATCAATGTATTTCCATCAGATTTGGAAACACGGTTTCCTAGCTTGGAGAGGTTAGAGGTGGAGAAGTGTGATTCACTCAAACAGGTGTTGGGTTTCAAGCGGGCACAAGTCAGAAACTTGAAGAGCGTTTTTGTTGACGAGTGTCCAAACTTGAGAAATTTGTGTTCTTTTCAGACATTCAAAGGTCTTTCAAATCTCCAGACTCTAGATGTATCCAATTGCAAGATGATAAAGGAAGTAGTTGAAGATGAGGACAAAAATGGAAAAATGAAACAAGTCACCTCTATGGACAAATTGGAACAAGTGAAGCTTGCATTTCTGCCAAATCTTAATTACTTCTCTCAGACCAAATGTGACTTGGAAATGGCAGCACTAACACAGGTAATTGTCAAGAACTGCCCAAAAATGCACACTTTTTCTGGAAGTTCGGTGATCACACCGAAACTAAAGTATGCAGTGATTGATGATGTCAAGAGCTGGTTGGGTGACCAGAATAATCCCATGCAACACTGGTTTTCTAGTCAGGAATTTTAGGTACGTTACCATTTTCTTCCAACAATAGGTTCGAGTCTCATAAGAGTGAATTGATCCTGTGTAGAATAGATCGATCCCATGTACCAAATTCTCAAATCATAGAGAAATAAAAGTAAAACCGACTAAACAAATAAGCCATCCTTTACATCTGCAGCTACCTATATGATGATAAAACAACTTATTGTTACAGCAGCTTCAGATAACTTCATACATTCATTCTTAGTAAGCTATTCTTTATTTCCTTCTTGTGCATTGAAATCCTGTAATTTTTTTGATTTTCTAGAAAGGTACTAACTTTAAGCTTCTTGTCAATTGTGATCAGTTCCTAGTTACCAACTTGTTTGGAAAGTAAAGTATATAATACAAGAATGAAAACACAAATATGTAAAGCATGAAGAGGACAGAGGAATGAAGAACGAACAACAGTATTCAAAAATCTACAGGTAGATGGGAGATTAATTGCAGTGCCATTAATTTAGTTAGCTAATTAAGCACGATATTAGCAACTAGTGAGGATGAAAAAATTGAAGTCGCTGAAGTTGAGACAGCTTTTAAGAAGCAGGATGTAGTGTCGACATGTTTTCCTAATGATCTTACACTTGTTTCTCTTGCTCACTTTTTGGTGTTAGGTTTCCGAACAACGTTCCTGGTTCAGTAAATTGGAAAACCATTGACAATTATCTGCAAGGAATTTGAATGAACACTTGGGTGCCTTAAAAGCATAGTTGATGGAATGAATAATGTACAGTTTAATATTTCCTTATGATCTCCTTTGAAATAAACTATGTGAATAATAAGTTACCAACTTCTATTGGCCTCTATAAGAATCCCTTACCTTCAAAAATGAGCTCGAAACATATAAAAGGTCGAGTTCAAGTTCATAAAATCTCAACTCGAATTCTCATTTCACTGTTTTTATCGCTTGATGATGAAAGGTGATTACCTATCAAATTTGGACTACGAAAATCAAGTGTCAACATAATTTATGTATTTGGCATTAACATAACCCATGTCAACATGAAGCATAACTTCCAAGTAACAAGGAAACATCTTTTCTGGTCAAAATATTAAATAAAATCATCTTGTATGAAACTAGAAATAGAACACAGCTGGGCAAAAAAGCACCTACAAAATTCCGATTTTCAGATGAAAACAGGTACCCGGATATGCTTCAGACGTCCTGGATGACTTCTTCAGACACATCCAACAATTCTTCCACCTCGATTTCTTTAGCCTCGTATTCCTCTTCAACGTCACTGGCTTCACCATCTCTCAACATTTGCCTTTCCATCTTCTCTTCTTCATGGTATCTCTTCCACTCATTCACCCACCTTTCCCAATCCTCCTTCAACTGCTTCCTCTTTTCACGATCCTGCTCGCTTAGCAGAACCGAGATATCCTGATCCTGTACGTCATACTTTTTGCTGTATTTCTTCAGGTTCTTTGCAATTTCTTCCTCTTTTTCGGGGCTCAAGAAAGATGGTGGCCTTGGCCTCCACAAAAACTGCAATAATCAAAAACCGTATACAATGAGTTTGTCTTAAATGTGTTAAAACTGCATGATTGTCTTGATGTTTAAAATTTGCTAAAGAGTGATGCTCCCCCCATAGTAAAATAAGTGTCCACATTACTATTTCTGTTTGTTCTAAAATAAGCATCCACTTTTGAAAGTAAGTGTCTACTTTCCCATTCTACCCTTAGTTATAAGATGAAAAAATTCATTACTTTTTCTACTGTAAAAGGGTAAACTTGTCATTCAGAAAGCTAACAAGTGTTATATTTATTAATTTATACATTCCTATAGAAGTATCTTTTTAGTCGTGGATATTTATTTATTTTGGGACAGAGAGAGTAGATTGCTATCTTTGCCAAACTAAAATCTGTGTGTGGCCACAAATACATATTTTTTGTCCATCAAATAAACAACTTTTGACGAACAAAATACAACAAAAATGAATAGTCAAACAGATTATGTCATCTGCGACCAAATTAAAGCTTGTTTGTTCTGTTTCAAGCAAGTAGAATATAGCAATCTGAAGGTTAAAAGGCATCTGAAGAGTTGCTCATGCAGAACCAATAATTGCTTAGTAAAAAATATGCAATATTACCTGAAAGAAATGATCCTTTAAGATGCGGTAGAGTAGCTTTCCGTTGAAAGACCATATGTTGAACCCATTTTCCATCTCATGGACCGAAGTCACTGAAGTTGCAACATACCTATTAACAGAATCAGCAAAAAGAAATTATTTCTTTAGAATAAATGAGGCAAAGGGCAGGTTGAAATGAGAAGCGCAAAGCTCTTAAGAACATGAGAACCAACTATTTCATGAATTATTCATGATGAGTAACCCTAAAATATTCACGAATATTATTCATCATGAATATAAAGCATTTTTATTATTCATGAAACTTGATATGAATAACCCAAAATTATTGATTATATTCATCATGAATAGTTAATGAAAAGTCAGTTCTCAGGTTCCCAATATATTTACGGTTATAGGCAATAGAGACCTATCCCAGACTACTATAGAACTAATGAACATGTTATCCAGTTTTTTAATACCTCCCAGTAGGATCCCATTCTATATCTGTAGCCATAAAATGCTCAGCAGTAGCCATTGTTTCAAGCTCATCCACATTATAGAATTCCAGCTGCCCATTGAATCCCTTCAACCCAGCCAAAATGATAAAACGGCCACCAGGTGACCAGAAGAGAGCATTCGCCTGCTTTTGCTTGAGGGTCGTCAACTTTGACACCTTACCACCCTTCACAGAGTAAAAACTAACATCGGGCCTTGGATTATCGCCGTGAATAACTGCAAACCTGTGACCCTTTGGCTCCCAAGCAAATGAAATGACCTTGTCGTTCTTGTTGTCAAGCTCAAATACCTCAATAGGTATGTCACGCTCTTTAATTCGGAAAAGCTCAAAGCCAGTATATGTGCTTTTCTTGGTTTTTGTGTATCGGTCAACCTTAACAGCCAGATACTCCCCGTTACTTTGCCAATACATTTTGCAATCACTAACGCTGAAGAGATTCTTCTGCCTCAACTCTTCTTTGCTTGGAATTTGGAAAAGAGACACCTAAAAAGCACAAAAGTTAGTCCAAAGTACTAAAATTATCTAATATTATCTAATTTTCTGGAATAAGGCCACCATTTGTGTTGATCCAGTCCAAAACGGGCCACTAATCTATAATAAAGGTCTCCTACCACATATTTCAACCAACAAGATATAGAATTTTAATTATAACGAATTTCGGTGTCAAAACACAAAGAGAGAAGTTTCAAGTGTCCTTAGTGATCAATAGTCACTACAACAGGATACAGATAACAAGGTTTGTGTTAGTAATTTTTGGAATAAAATAACCTATAGCTCCTGGGCACATATCCTGGAGTAAAAAAATAATTTATCATGATCCCCATAGTTGTACTAAATTACAAGTCTAATGAAGAAAACGTTTCATCTTGCAGAATTGAGATTTCAAGAACATTTGAACTTACTCTTGCAGGTTGATTTCCACCACCAAGTTCAGGAACAAAAAGTGCAAAAATAGGATCCGTCGGAGACCAGCTGAAGTCCATGACATTTTCAACTTTGATGGATTTCTTATCAATCAAACTGAAGGTCTCTGTCTCATAAACAGAAATGACATTTTTCCCCATTCGAGCAAAATATTTGTCCTCTTTACCTCCACCCCATCTGCAAAAGCACCAGGATGTCCACATCAAAAACATGTAAATCCAAGACAAATAATACATTAGAATTTCTAGTCTTACTAATACATCACCTGAATACAGGCCAGGAAACCCCAGTGAAACCTCCAGTTCCTCCAATTGCGAACTCATCAGCACTTCCCTTAAAGTCTCTCATCACTTTTCCAGTTCTGACATCAAATATGTTGAGCACGACCCTCTGATCATGAGCAGATCACAAAGTTAACCAAGATATATCTTCACAATCATAAAACTAAGAATAAAGAAATAAGAACTGGACAAATATAAGCTTTCTCACATGAGTATCCCGGGGGTTGCTCGGTTCATGGCTGCTATATGTAACCAAATATTTCTCACCAGGAGAGAAATCAATGAGCTTGACCTGTGGATGAGCATAGCGCATCAGGCGGTTGAATGTAGAAGCACCACCCCACACAGCAGCACCCTGGCGGTGAACTGTGGCCAAGTAGGTCCCCAATGGAGACCATTGCACGAAACTTTCAGTCCAAAACTGCAGAAAAAGAATAAACCCCAACATAAGTAACATTCTTTTACCTAGAATAATGCAAGAACAGAAAATGGAAATAAAAGATATACAACCACACATGGGAAGATTAAACATATTCTTCTTTTATGGAAGCTAATTAGTATACTCAGTAGATGACAACATATGCTGCATCAATTGAGTACCCTAAAGCAATATAAGAAATAAAGGATTTCCAATTACAGGGCGTTTGTAGACGGGATCAGCCTTCACTTGTCTTGCATCATTCCACAGGACCTCTGTGTCTGATCCAGCACGAATAACAAACTGATCTCTACCTTTCTCATCAGTAAGCCAATGTTGCAGATTCTCCTGCATTATCACACCAAAAAGTTTCAGCAACATTTTCACCTTTGTGTTGTGTATCTAAATAACTCCAACACCAATATATAAATAATGCAACTAATAATGGACAAACTTAACATGGACAATGGCAACCACATGGCAGTTTACTTATCCAGATTTATAGCAGAAAACATATTCCCTATTTGTCTTCACCTGTTAGGTTACCACATAACAATACACAGGCTATTCTAAAAACAGACATTAAGGAGCTCGAATTACTGAGACGATGCTGCATTCCAAGGTAAGGATACATAGAATACATATCAAACAAGTCAATGACAAGCAATTCTTCCTTCACATGGACGGTGGACCAAGTATGTATAATAACTGATGATATCAAGACCCTGCTTTCGAGCAGCATATACTGGGTTTTGTTGGTCTCATTTGCTTTATCTAATGCTATCAAGTGAAAAAACCAATCTCTCCCCAACTTGGTTCATAGATCAACCATCAATCCAAGAGAGAAAAAAACAGGTGTCAACTATAGATTACAATGAGAATGAAGTAAAACACTCCATCCTTGCTGCTGAGTCGTCACTTCCCCCTGCAGCCTTGGCACTTGACTTCTTCCTGAGCTGCTTTACTTGAACAGTTGGCCAAGTACTTCATGTTATATTACTTCGGTTGATTCTTCATTAAACTTTTATGAGTTAATTCATCTATACTTGATGTAAGCTTCAAATTTCGAAATATTGTTTACAAATTGTTTTACAAACAACTCATCACTTAGGCGATTGAAACTCTCCAGCCCACATTCCCTTTCGACAACCTTGCACATAGTGCGGATTCCCCATATCATTGTCACTAAAGATAACCACAGTACATGTAGAAAATTCTAAGCAACAACTGTTGTCAATTTTTCACACCATACTATTTCACTCTTAACTCACCAAGATCATAGACAGATATAAAATCACCTGAATGGAGGTTACTGCCCTCAAATATTTTTTATGTATACATCATACTACTCTACAAAAGCACATGACACCGACAATACTAATAGTTCTCCTGCACAGATATATTATAACTTTTATAAGCATACAAAAAATCTACCAGAGAGAAAATAGAAGTTTCACCCACACAAAAAATTCCTTGGGCGGATGACTTCCAACTGAAATTCCAAGAACATTCTGTTATAAATTGAAAGTTCCATGAATGCTTTATGCAATACCTGAACATGTATATTGCATTTGATAGTAACGATACCAACACAAGTATTTACCCAATATTTGATGATGAAAAGTAATTGCAGGTCATCAGAAATTAACTACTGCTTTCAGGAACTACATTAAGGCAAAGTACTCTAGTAGGGTATTCTATGAAGAGCGCTAAAAAGTATACCCGTAACAAAATTGAAGGATATTTCATGACAATAGGCATAAGCTAACACAAATACCTACCCCTGGTGTGTACGGCTTGATTTCAGGAGGGGCCCACTCATCTGGGACTTTCATGAACTTCTCGATTTCATCAAACATGTTGACAGCAAAAATATGTGCTCTGTCTAGCTTGTATCCATTGGTCTTCTCCTTAGCAAGCTCAGCTTCCTACATAAAACAATGACCACAAAAAACAAGACAAAATATCATTTAATGACAGACTACTGAATTGACAAAATAGATTATATAATATATTTGGAGATCCATTTTACTGGCTTGATCATCCCTCATCAATGAAAGATGCACAACCTACATTTACCACTAATAGCCAGAAGCCAAGACCCTAAGTGACAATTACTTTTGAAAGTATAGAGACATATCAACCCAAAAGGGACAATAAAAAAACATATTGTACGGTCAACCTAGAAGCTGATACCGAGACTACCTCTACATCTTTCAATGGCTAAACCAAATTTTATTGATAAATATTAAAACGCAAATAACTAGCAATACAATTGCTGGGAAGAGGTACCTGAGGAGTATTGTACTCAATGAAGCAATAACCTCGAGTTTTCCCTGTGTCTTCCTCAACAGGCATCCAAAGCCCATTCTCCTTGATTACCCCAATTTGGCTGTAAATTTTACGAACTACACCTTCCAGTTTCTCAAATTTCTCCCGAGGCACAACTGGCAAGTTATCCACAACAATAATATTCCCAAAACCAGCATCAAATTCCAGTGAATCCTCCTCGTTAAGGTCCTCATCATCACTGAATACAAAAAGATAACCAAGTTGCATAAGAGAGCACAAAAACTCACACTTAAACCTAATAATATGCATATCTATACATAAACATGCTCACAAGAAAAACTCAAATTCAGAATAAAAGCACACACACTAGGTACTCAACTGCTCAAAACAAATGCAGATGAAAATTCATGTGAAACATCCAAAAGCAATAATGTACTCGATATGCAAACCCATAACGAAAAAGACATACTAGCAACATTCAATCTCAAAGACGTCCATAAATACATAAAACAAAAACTCGAATTTGATCAAACAACCACACTCAAGAACAAAAACTAACAAACATCCGGTATTAAGATTCCAGTGTGTTAAGCTCACCGAACCGAGTTCTTACCTTTTTCATGCATTACATTACTAAAATCGTTCAAAAACACCAAGAGATACATAAAACAACACTCAAATTGCTGAAGACAATAATCACAAATCGGCTTGTGCCAGATTATTAGGGTTTTAGCGTTTAAGCACCCCTAACAGTGAGAAATACTGTTATAAATCAAAAACACACAAACAGGTAGAAAAATCAGTGTATTTATCACCATTAGGTTTTCTTTTCCCTACCTTTTGATGCCAAAGTCTTCACCGGGAGGGAGCCGGACATTGTTCCAGTCAATAGCCGACAAATCGATGTTTAATCGGGAGGCTTCAGCTCGTATGTCTTCCATTGACATCACGTCCGCCATGATTTCTCAAAGCTTAGTGGATCGAGAAAACCGCCTGAGAATACCCCCAATCGTCCGGTTCTTCTTTTGCAAATTGATTCGATCTCTTTAGCCAAAATTAGGGTTTCTGATGGCGTAGAAGAGGATTATCCCAACTTTAAAGATTAGTGTTGTAAAACCGACCTAGAGAGGTCCTTCCTGTTTAAGGTAACTTTCACTTATACCCCTTGAATAGGAGTTAGAGTTAATTGCATTTTTGGTACCCGTAGTTTGTTATTTTTAATACGAGGATCTGTATGGTTTTTCATTAAATAAAAAAAATCCCTCATAGTTAGGGGTTTTCACAGGGCGGGTAGTCAAAATTTTGATAGGCATATGTATAGGGTAGAGTACCTAATTTTACTAGCCGAAACCGAACTGTGTGGGGCGGGTACCCGTGCCGAACTGATCCGAAAAGAAGCAGGTACCCATGGTTCGGTTCACGGTTATCCGCATTTTGTCGAGTGTTTTGATGTACACAAAATATATATACTAGAAAATGAAGTTATTTTGATACAAACTAAAACAATTAACACTAAAAAAATATTAGGAAATGAAAATAAAAGTATGGATGATGGTCATTGATACGGGTATGCGAAAACGATCTAGACCAAATCTGATCGACAAACCGATGGCAGTGGGGGTGAGCGAAGAAAACACGGCATGCGATGCAGATTTTCTTAAGATTAGTATTTTTTGTATGAAGTATTAATAAACTAAATATATACGAGACGAGGTGGGTATCCGCGAGTAGTAAATTTAGAGAACCGGACCCGACTAGCTACTCGACGGGTACTCTTATTTTTGGGTTTTTCGGGTCATGAGTTGCTTGGGTATCATTTTTCTTGGTTTCAGATCATATGGTTTGGTTGGGTTCTTCGGTTTTTCGATTTTCTTTAACATCCCTACTCATAGTTTACAAAAATGATTGGTTTTAGATTAGGTCAAACATCGGTCCAGATCTCAATCCAAATAGGAATAATCGGTTAAGCTTTATGAATATGAGAACCAGTCCTGGTGTCGGACGGGCCCAAATCTATCCCACTTAATTCTTTTAGATTGGTCTCTAACTTGTAAATTTTTTTTTTAGAATTTGATCAATCAAATATATTAACAAAAACGTTTTTATTCTAATTGGGTTAATTTAATATACTAGAAACATATGTTTTTGTTATGGACCAATCAAATTTACTTTAAAATATTTAATTGGTCAACCAAATACACTAAAAAATACATTTTTATGATAATATACTTGAAAATATAGGTTTTAAGCAAATAAACTTAAAAAATACTTAAAAAAACATTTATAAATAAAAAAAATTGGGTCAATCAGGGCTGGCCCCATAAGCTGTCACTGACCGATCGAACGTTGATATCCGCCTAAAAGTGTAACTTCTTAAGGATCGGTGGTCCTATGTTTTTTATTCCCATATCGACCGGAAAAACCGAACCAAACGAACAAACTCAGTTTCCACAAAAAATCGAACCGCTTTAAATTATATTATTTTTATATTGTATATATAATAATATAAATTTGATTATATTATTTATTATCACTTATTTAATATCAATTTGATTATTTTTATCTCATCACTTATTTTTTAATTGTTAATGAATTTCTCCATACAAGAAAAACCAAAACCGAAAATCAAAATCCAAAATATCTTTATGTATTCGTTTTTAAAACCGAACGAAACCGAAAAAAAAAAACTACACCATAAATTTGGAACCAAAAACCAAACAGTTTGAATTTTCAAAAATCGAATGATTTGGTTTGACCAAAAACCGAACCGCATCGACCTTGCTCACCCCTAGTCTGACCCATTTCCATATTTGGTGTTGCCAAATCCACAAGATAGTGATGTAAGAGATGCTATTGCTCCTAATAGTTTTAATTAATAATGTTCCCATCATCATCTCCATTTCTTCATTCGTCTATTGCAGTGCCTCTACGGACTATGAAGGTCAACTAGACAAACTCAACAACCTAGTTACCTAAAGGATTGTCATTGTAATGCTACTGATTCTTCAACACCATATCCAATTTGCAATTATGTGTCTTATGACAAACTCTCTCATTCTCACTAGACTTCTGTCTTAAATGTTTCTGCTCAGATTGAACCCCAACATTACAATCAAGCCAAGGATATTCCTAAATGGCAAAAGGCCATGGATGAAGAATTACAAGCACTAGAAGCCAATAATACATAGACCGTCATGAGACTCTTTCGGCTGGAAAATATACAATCGGCCGTAAATAGGTGTACAAAGTCAAACATAACTCTAAAGGAGATGTCGAGAGATACAAAGCTCGTTTGGTAGCAAAAAGATATACATAACAGGAGGGACTTGATTTTGTTGAAACATTCTCTCCTATTGCAAAATTAGTCACTATAAAGGTTTTGTTTGACTTGGTTGCTGCAAATAATTGGCATTTAGCACAATTTGATGTTAATAATGCATTTTTAAACGAAGACTTATTTGAAGAGGTTTACATGGATTTACCTCCGAGGTACGTTATCCAAGCAGGGGGAATGGAAGGCTTGTTTGCAAACTTCACAAGTCTCTATATGGATTAAAGTAAGCATCTTCTTAATGGTACTCGAATTCTCCATAATTCTTGTTTCACTTGGATTTACACAATCAAAATCGGATTATTCTCTGTTCACTAAAGGTCAGAATATTCATCTTTTAGTGTGTTGCTTGTTTACGTTGATGACATTATAGTTATCGGTCCTTCGATGGAACCAATTACGGAATCGAAGCGCTTACTTCATACAAAGTTTAAGCTAAAAGATTTTGGACAACTTAAATACTTTCTTGGGGTTGAAATTGCACGGTTAAAGGAGGGCATTGTTTGTCTCAACGACAATATACTTTGCAATTACTTGAAGATATGGGATATTTGACTTCCAAGCCAACGAGAGTGCCCATGGATCCCAGAGCTTTATTAAATAATCAAGATGGTGCCCTTTTAAATGATGCTACACACGATCAATGATTAGTGGTCGACTTCTTTACTTTACACTATGCCTGATATTACTTTTGTTGTATAGAAATTAACTCAATTTTTGTCCCATCCTAGGGTTCCTCATCTCAAAATTGTTCATCATCTTCTTCGTTACCTTAAAAGAAACCATGGTCAAGGTTTATTGTTTGCTACATCCACCAGACCTTTACACATAAAGGCTCAGACCTTTACACATAAAGGCTCAGACCTTTACAGATGAAGGCTCAGACCTTTATAGATAAAGGCTCAACTCAAGGCTTTTTTTGATGCAAATGGGGTTCATGCCTAGATTCGAGAAGATCAACCACAGGTTTTTGTATCTGCATTGGTGATTATCTAGTTCTTTGAAGGCTAAAAGACAATCTATGATATCTAGATCTTCAAACGAAGGTTGAGTACAGGGCTTTAACTTCAACCGTGAGTGAGATTCTTTGGCTACAACAATTGTTATGATTTTCAAGTTCCTATTCCAGCTACTTTCATTGTTATATTGTGATAATCAAGGTGTAGTTCACATCGCTTCCAACCCGATTTTTCATGAGTGAATGAAACATACAAAGACTGATTGTCATTTCATTCGTGAAAGACCATCATCAGGTTTTCCTAAGTTGTTGCCTATTCGTACTTATCATCAATTGGTAGACATATTCCCAAAACTTCTTCTGTATCGACAACTTTTTATACTCTTATCCAAGATGACTCTTAGAGATATTTTCAAGCCATCATTAGGGAGAGTATTAGACATATATATAGTTTATTTAGAATTATTCCCTTTATACCCTTTGTACTTTGTCCATAAATTTTCTTGTACGGTTCTTATTTGTAAGTAAGAGTCATCATTTTTCCCTAATTTCTTTCTCTTTCTTCCTTGCTCTTTCTCTTTCTCTTTCTCTTCTTCTTCTTCTTCTTCTTTTTATTTGTTTGTTCTTTCTTATGGAATTCAATGGTTCACAAGAACTAAAAGACATACTAAGTACTCATTAATTATTTGGTCTTATTTGTACATGTTGGTTCTTAAATATCTTGAAGATCCAAATTGGAAGGATAATCAAGATTCGCGTTCCTAGCTAAGCAAACGGAAACAAAATGGCACATCCAAGTGAAGGATTTTTGCTTTGATGCACATTTTAACAACTCGGAGTTGCATATTGTTTCCTCTTCATCCTAAAGTGAGCCCCACTCCACGTAATTCTCAAGGCATGACAAATGAAGTAGATGCTCAGGTTGTAACGCCCCAAATCCGAAACATAGAAATAACATAAACATTCCCAGTGATCTAACGCAGCGGAATATA
>LUCG01247475.1:0-14410 GCA_001633085.1 Carthamus tinctorius
TGAAGTAAATCTATATATATAATAAAGGTATATCATAGAATGTTTTTAACGATGTTATGTAAATATTGATATGGTAGATATTATTTAGAAATAATTGTTGATTGATTTTGCATATAGGAATATTGCAAAAAAAGGTTTTACGTGAATTATTAGTATTTCTTGAATTTAATGTTATTTTTTATTAGGAAAATGATACAATAATGATCTTTTTTCGTACATACGAAGGGCCCAATATTTACTTCTCGCCCAGGGCCAAAAAAATATCAGGAACGGGCCTGACTATCAGATATATCTCTTGTCAGTATGATACTCGGCCCGACTCCATGTGAGGCCTTTAACTTATTTCGTACGTGTGATTCTTTAAAATCCAAAAGATAGAAGCGATTGAACATCATAAGTTTCATCTTTATAATTAAATGTTCTATTTAAAGAAAATCTAATTTTTTATTGAAAGTAATGCTTGAATAAAGGAAAATTTGATCTTTTTGACCATTTACATTAAGCTAAATTGCAGAAAGATTTTAGTGAAATTGAGAATTTTATACCAAACAAAACCAACCAACATATATATATCAACTGTATCAATTTAGTTAGTATCAACTATAGTCGATTAATAGTATTATTCCAAGTTTACAAACTTGATTAGTATACAAAAGTCAGATACCATGGTCCTTGGTAGACTTATTTAATTATCTATTAACAAAATTTATTAATTATAAACATAGTTAATGGTTTTTAAGTTTAGTATTATTGATTTTCTTTAGGCATTTAAACGTTTCAAAACTTTATTCTTTACAAATAATTTTTTTTAAACATAATATGTACTATTTACAAACTTAAAAATGTCAACTAACATATAAATAAAATGATAGATGTTCATATATGTAACTTAAAATTGATAGAAAAATAATACTAATGAAAAAAATTAATACAAACTAAATTGATATAAAATATATTCAATTGACATACAGTCAAAATTTTACGTACCAATTATAATCCGTCGATACAGTATCAATACCGAAAGCAGTGTAGTTTCTTTCCCACACTTTTATGTCGGCAAAATCTTTTTGTTCAGTAGTTGTATGCTTCCTAGTTCTATATGGTTTAAATTCTTGAAGTTGCAAATAGATTATTTATTTATATTTATATTTATATTTTTGGTGATTTTATTGGACCAAAAATTTAAGGTATATTTTGAGATACCTTGAGAGATATACATACATTTGTATATATCATTTTTATTACATTATCTTTAAATATAAATTGCTAATGTTATATTATATGTAATATTAGTATGTTTAAAAACAAATTTAACCAACTATACATATAAAAATAGCATATAGGCTAAAATCATTTTGATATAACTATAGTTATTCAATTTAAATTAACTCGTAAGATTTGTAACAAAATATTAATTACAAAGAGGCTTGTGGTAACGATTGTTACCCTCGAATTAATGCGTACGGATGAAATGCTATGAGATGTTTTGTGCCGACTCAAGTAAGTAAAATCTCTTAAATTTCTCTTTTAAGAATCTTTATATTGAATTATTTATAGAAGAACTCGATTATTTTTTATAACTGTGAGAACCGATATGAACCAATCATTTCAATAATTAGTGACTTAAAATAACAAGAGAAATAGGAGAAAAAAAAAAACATAAATAAACTACCAGACGGTTATCTCGTTTTAAATAAATAAAAACAATTAAATTTAATAGAATGAATGACCCATATTGGTTATCATAATTTTCACAAATTATTGAGTTCTCGTTTAATTAGATCCTATGTAGGGAGGTTCAAAGAAAAACCCTAAAAATTTGAAAAACCAAGAAACACCATCGTCAGAGGCGGAGGGAGTGGGGGGTTTCTTCAATACACAATTGGGTAAAATATATTATAGTTTTAAATTTTAATGCATAGGGTATTAGAGTTATAGGTTCTTTTTTTTTTCTTCTTCTAAAACTCTTTACAATCATTGGTGCATAATATTAACCATTTTTTTTATCAAACTTGTTTTCTAATAAGAAATTATTATTTGTTTTTACGAGAACATAATTTTAAGTATTAATTATTTTTCTAGTAAAAATGAATTTTACCAATTATTGAAGTATAACTCGGAATTATTACATCCGTTTGCTTAAATTATATTATTTACTAGTTATTCACTTTGACCAAAAATATATGTTCAAATCTTTATATAGACATAGAATCATGTGAGAGTGAGACCACCATGTTTTTATGAGACGAGTGAGATCAAAATTTTACACATGAAACTTCAAAGTAAAAAACTGTGAAGGTAACTTTCACAATGTTTTTGCTGTGATAGTTCACTAGTTCAGAGATTCTTTTATCTTCACAATAATTTGTTGTCAAGTTATAAGTGTAAAAGTTTGGTCTCACAAGTCTCATAAAAACATGTTGGTCTCACGTGAACCCACCCCTATTTATATATGCATAGTTACTACAATTTTCAATTGATCAAATGATAAATTTGCCTTTAACTACTTCATCTCTTTTCACAACACTTAAATATTTGTGCATTTTTATAATGGTAAATTTGAGAATTTAGTTATATTGTTTTTAAAATAGACACTTATTATAAGGTAAACATAAATAAAAATGTGAACACTTTGATATATCTCATGTATTAATATAGGATATAGGTCTTTCGTATTTCAAAGATTTTTGTTTATTTCTTTTTTGGATTATGAGATTTTGTTAAATTATTCAAATACAATAGTTAAAGTTCTTATTTCACAACCAAGTACGATCGAACCCCCCTATTCTAAATTTCTAGCTTTGCCCCTGACTCTCGTAGCCCTTCGTCTGGAGCGTATGCACAAGTGCATACGGGTAATTTGAGTTTTTCTTTTTTGGTTTTTATGCACAGGTGCATTATGGACCTATGCATATGCACTTGTGCATATTACAAAATTACCCGTATGCACAAGTGCATACGGTCCAAATGGACGGCTATGAGAGTGTTCCTTGGTTTTTCGTTTATTTGGGTCAAGTTCAAAGGAAAACTCGTTTTTCATTGTGAACATGAGAACAATCAAGAGCGCGTCATGTGACATATTCACTCTGAATAATCATGTATTTTTCAGAGTGAATAACGTATCATTCAGTGTTATTCAGAGCTATCATGTATTATTCCATTTTGTTCATACACCAAAGACTCACGATTTTTAAAATGCATCTAATAAAGGAGGTATCAAGTCCCCCTTATAATCTATTTTCCTCCCTAACCAATGTGGGATCTTACAGTTTAAACGAGAAAAATAACTAAACAAGAAAACAAACAAATCATCTAACAAAATCAAATGTAGTTTTACATCCACAGTCTGATAGGTGCACTTGCGACTTAGCTAGCGACCTGAATTCGCATAAATCAATCTTATACGTGATTTTAGTGTTAGATCACATATGATTAAACTGTTCTTTTTTTTTCTCACTTACATATTATTATTCTGGCATGCACCAACTCTTAATATGTAGTTGATATAAGATTATAAAGGCTGAAATAATAGTATAACATTAGAGTTAAAATATATATGATAAATGATTGGATCATGTATATATCATAAGACTAAAAGAGGGTCTTGGAAAGCAAACCCCATCCCTGCAGATCCAACATCAAACCTTGGTAACACAAGATGCAGATGAGAAATTCCAAAACTTCAACTTGTCCTATATCATGAGGTGGGCCCTCTTCCCATGTCTCTTTTGTAGCAAATATCAATTATAAACAAATGTTAAAACAATAAGGCTTTTCTTAATATACATGTAACAAAATTATTCACAACCACAAGAATGGTAGCGTACTGGTAAAAAGGCTAGGAGGATGTAGTAGCATATCCTATCTACGTGGATTTAAGTCTAAACGTTGGCATCATGTGGTCAGGCTTAGTCTCAAACGACCGAAATTTAATTTTCAAATTGTCAAAGATGTAGTCTAGGTAAAGCCTAGATGAACCTTATCTAAAAAATATATTCGTATAAAATATTGCATTATATAAACGTGATGAATATAAATGAATCACCCAAAATAACTCATAATAAACGGTGACAAATTCAGGATTTTTATAAAGTGGATATATTTTTAAGATAGATTAAAGACTCGAAAAGTCGTCAAATGTTTTTAACCGAGTTCCACAACTTTTAAGGATTTTTTTAAAAAATTTTTTGGTTGATTTCAAGGGTGGTTTTCGGTTTTTTAGTTGATTTCAAGAAACTTCTCCGTTTTTTGGTTGATTTTGAGAGACATTTTTTGGTTGATTTTAAGCAACTTTTTGGATTTTTGTTTTATATTCTTTGTCTTTTTTAATATTCTGAAGTAGCCTTTAAAGTTTAACGGACGTGCCTTTTATAACCCAAAAAAATATTCTGCTTACGAAATAAGTGGAGCTGGTGCACGGGACCCGCTTAAAGGCTTAATAGGCCCGCCCTTGATGATACATGTAAAATGTCGTGTAGATATTTAAAGCAAGAATTAGCAATACTACGAGATGCATGATATCATGAATAATTGAAATAGTTGGTTTCCCAATTTCCAAGATATTTATAGTTTTTCATTTATACATGCTCCCATATGTATATACATACGGATGTATGTATATATATTACTAAAGGGGTGGTATGATGGTTAAACCCTTGTACCTAATGTCTAATATGGTGCATCTCGTGTGTTCGATCTTCGAAGGGACGTTATTAACTTTTTTATGGACATGTTCAAAACTTATAATTCGTTTAGTTTTTATAAAACATATCATATATGAATCTTTATGAAAGAAAGTGAAACGATCGAAATATTGTAATAATAAATCATCGAGTGGCTTGTCTGGTTTTAGGAAAATAAGCCCATCCTTCATTACTAAAAAGCCCTTTGCCACATGCTCGTATGTGCACTTGTCGAGCCAAATACCCAACTCCCTTTTTGTCTTTTTTTACCATTCCCTTATTTAGGCCAAAGCAAGGAATAATGGCATTTGGGTTTGGCTTCGTGTTCCTCCATCGCTACTTAGGGACATTGCTTATAGATGAGTTGAAATGATGAAAATTCCCCTTCCCTTATTATGGCCAAAGCAAGGAATAATGGCATTTGGGTTTGGCTTCGTGTTCCTCCGTTGCTACTTAGGGACACTGTTAATATATTTGAGTTGAAATGACGAAAAGGCACATTCCCTTATTATGGCCAAAGCAAGGAAGAACTACATCTGGGTTTGGGTTCAAATTTCTTGGTTGCTGCTTAGAGACATGACATTTTTACGTAGATGAGTTGAAATGACGAAAATGTCCATCCCCTTATTATGGCCAAAGCAAGGAATAACCACATCTGGGTTTGGGTTCACATTTCTTTGTTGCTACTCAAAGATATTTTTGCATATAAGAGTAGAAATGACGAAAATGCCCATACCCTTATTATGGACAAAGCAAGAAATAATGACATCTGGGTTTAGGTTCAGATTTCTTCGTTGTTATTTAGAGACATTTTTACGTACATGAATTGAAATATGAAAATGCCCATCCCTTTCTATGGCCATAACAAGGAATAATGACATACGGGTTTGGATTAAGGTTTCTTTGTTGCTATTCAGAGACGTTTTTACATATATGAGTTGAAATGACGAAAAATCCATCCTCTTATTACGGCCAAAACATGGAATAATGACATTTCGGTTTGCATTCAAATTTCTTCATTGTTACTTAGAGACCTTTTTACGTACATGAATTGAAATGACGAAAATGCCCAACCCCTTATTATGGCCAAAACAAGGAATAGTGACACGAGTTTGAATTCGAGTTCCTCTATTTCTACTTAGAGACATTTTTCCGTACATGAATTGAAATGACGAAAACGCCCTTATGAAGAGAGAAGAAAAGATGCACATGCACATTGAAATGAATGTTGGGTAGATGAAGTACACATCAGATGTATATCTGGTGGGGGTAGCCATCTCACATCAATAAATAAATTATGGAGATCATGTTGTAATGAATGGATGGAAGGTGGAGGTTGTCTATGGACATCCATCAAAGATTGAAAGAATAATACATTTTCTTACCATTTAAATAACTCCCCCAAGATCTGAAATCTGACCAACCTCCATGTGATACTATGTTTTTTAAATACCAAAGCCAGGGTACAACACTTTATGCACAATTCACTTATTCTCCCAAAAATACTGCAACAGTTCATTACTAGACGAAAGACTTTTACTTATTGGAATTTTTTTATCGGGAAATCCGTCTCGAAAGTGGTGCTTTGTGAAAAAACCCGTCATAGAAGTAGATGGGTTATGTTTCTTAGGAAATTGTTGGTGAGAAACTCAAATCAGTGACAGATTATCCATGACCCTGTATCTTCATGAAAATTGAGCAAAAATATTGCAATAGTTATTTACTAAATGAAAGACTTTTACATACTGGAGATTTTCTTGGGAAATCTGTCTTGAAAGTTATGATTCCTCTCAAAACCCATCACACACGTTAATGGGTTATGTTTCTTGGAAAATTGTTAGTGGAAAGCTCAAATCAGTGATAAATGATCTATCATGATCCTGATTATTTATTTTACTTCAAAAACATCGGATTCTACTTGAACTGTTAGCATTTTGTGAGTTATCCATAGTAATCACAAATTGAAATTTTCCTGGATGAAAGTTATTTGTTTTATGATGGTTCTAAGGATCATAAAATGTTTATCTTCTTGAGCTTAAACGTTTAGGATTTATTTAGCTTATAAAAAGAAAGTATCACACATAATTTTCCCCTAGTATAATTATAATTACTAGATACCACGATTATTTGAAAACAACTCAAAAATGCTTGTGATATTAGTATTTATTTATCAATTTATTTAATTTTATCTTAATTTAATCAGTTAATTATTTGATTGTGTTATAAGGTGTTCCCCTTGGCCTTTGGTTAGGGGTTCGAGTCCTGTTGTGGACAAACAGTGTAGTTTAAGAGTAGAGAAGTAGGTGCTGTTCAAAAAAAAATTATTTGATTATGTTATACGTCAAATCAAACGTTTTTAATACAGTTATAGCAAAACATGTGACCCAGAAATGATTTTCTCCAAAAACAAAGAGATTTGAACCTACTAATTATGTCTGATATATCATTATCTGAAATAAGGGCAATCAAGAACTTAATCGGTTAAAATTCAGATATCATAAATTTGAAAAACGGTAAGATGATATGGTACTTTTTGTTCTTTATATATTATTATATTATTTGGGATTTTTATAATAATTTAAAAGTATTGATTTTCTTTTTTTTTTTTGGATTTTTGCTATTTGGTCGGCAATAATAGATTGGTCTTTGTGTAATCTTCTTCCAAATACTATGACTTGTGTATGACTATAGCATGTTCTCATTAGAATTTAAAATTCTATTGATTTAAGTTTGTCATTTGCTTATGTTTTTCTTCTTCTAATTCTTTTTATTTTATTTTATTATTTGTAAAGTATGTGGTTTTTTTGGGAAGGCATAGCGACATCGAACCAACGAATGACTACCACAAACACACACGCACGCCTCCCCGACGGAATTGGGGATCCAAGGGCAGCCCACTAATCCGTCGCTGTCCTTTTCCAGCTTATGCTGGACTTAGAGCCCAACCACAGTCTTTGACTAGGCCGGGGGCCGGCCTAGTCTATGACTGGACCTGCCCAAGGACTGGGTACTCCTCATGCCCTCAAATTGACTCCCCTTGGATTTGAACCCGGGTAGACTGGATATCATCCACGCCCCCCCNCTAGACATGATTTGTGTTAAAGTATGTGATTTATTTACGTATTCTTGATCATACACAGACTAGTATATCTGAGAATATCCACGAATGGGTCCAGCTTAAACTATATGTAACAACTGATTCACTAAAAGTGACATGCATTTTTGTTAACTGATTTATCATAACCTCATACGTAATCAAAATAACAATAAGCCCTTACGGCTATGTTTGGCAAACTAGCTGATAAGCTAGCTTATGAACAAATTATGTTTCGCAAAGACTAGCTTATGAGTATGTAAAATGACTAAAAATGGTATATTGGGATATAATAACTAATATTAATAAGGGTATAATTGGAAAAAGCTACAAAAAGCTTCAAAAGTTACCTCCAAGTAGCTTATCAAAAAGCTAGCTTATAAGCTACTTTTTGTTCATCCAAACATGTACACAAAAATAAGCTAGCTTATAAGCTACTTTGTGCTTACCAAACAATGCCTAAAAGTTATTACAGATTTATAGACATACACAAATATCGATTAACTCATTTACTGTATTTTAATAATTGTTTGATTGTTAATAAAGTTTATTATTAGAGCATCCACACTGGTAGAACCTCCAAGAATCTCACTTATCATATTTTTTCCTGCCACATCATTGTCATCTCAATAAACTAAGAACCTCAATAAAACTCTACGATGGAGATTCTTACAAAAACCTTCATTCCTTTTTCTTATTTATAGTATTATTTTTATTTATGCAAATTGTTATATAACAGAAAAGAAAACTATTTAAATAACTTGGATTCTAATAAGAACCTGTGACTGAATCTGTGACTGGACAAGAACCTATATTCCATAGTAAAGGTTCTTATAAAACCCTAAGAAAAACCTAAAGGATAACCTCCATTATGGATGCTATTAATTTTTTCAATAATTTCATATCTCCATATGTTGTCTTGAGGAATCCAAAGTGTTACAAAAAGCAATTATTTAGATTCAAACTTAAAACCTTTATTTAATACTTGTATTTCATACATTTGTTTAAATAAATATTTTTTAGAATCCTAAAAGCCAAATCTAATGGATTTACAGGTTTTTGCTCCCTTTTTTAAGCTTTTCTGATTCCACTATCTTGTATACCCATCATATTATTATTTCCATTATTCAATAATTACAAATATTAACCTTCAAAAACAATTAAAAAAAACTCATACTTTAAGGTCTTTCAGTATATGATGACTAGTTTGATCAGCTGAATTTGTAAACTAAAATGTGTTTTTAGTATACTCTAATTACATGATAATTTTGAGAGTTTGTATATTTTAATAAATGTTTTCAAATAAATTAGTAACTATAATTAGAATAGGATATAATTAATTATGTTAAATAATTGATTTGTTTTACAAATTTAAAAAGTTTAGGATATGTTTGGCAAACTAGCAGATAGCTAGTTGGTAATTGATAAGCTAGTTGTTGACTAAGGCTGCGTTTGGCAAAAATAAGGTAGTTGATAAGCTACTCCATCCAAACATGTACCATAAGCTAGCTTATTGAAACACTAGTTGGAGTAGCATTTCAGAAGCTTTTTATAGTTTTTTTTTTCAATTATACCCTTATTAATATTAATTACTGAACCACAAGGCTTGTGGCGTAGCAGTAAGTCCTGTGGGGGATGTGGATGGTATCTCATTCACCCCAGGTTCGAATCCCTTCGTGCGTATCTTGTGGCCAGGCTTAGTCTCAGACGGCCGGATTTTCTTTCAGTTCTAAATTGCCAAGGATGTAGTCTAGGCGAAGCCTAGATAAACTTTATCCAAAAAAAAATATTAATTACTGTATTCCAAGATACCATTTTTGGTCATTTTACATACTCATAAGCTAGGTTTTGCTAAACATAATTTATTCATAAGCTAGCTTATTAGCTACTAACTAGCTGATAAGCTAGATGTTGACTGATAAGCTAGCTTATGAATAAATTATGTTTGGCAAAAGCTAGCTTATGAGTATGTAAAATGACTAAAAGGGTATATTAGGGTATAATAATTAATATTAATAAGGGCATAATTGGAAAAAGCATACTCTAACTATCAAATGGTGTTAGCTCAGTTGGATAGATAACATCTCTGGGGGGTGTGGGGTGAAAGTCACACTATCAGAGTTTGATTCCAACGAGTGACATTTCTGAGATATTCAGACTTTGCATCTGGTCCTTCGAGGACGGGTTCGGGGCCGGTATGGGAGGATCCAGTCTATGGGATCCAATAGCCTACCGGTCAGGTTCAGCCATAAGTTGGGTCGGGTCACAACGGATTAGTGGGATTGCCCAATTGGAGGCCCGATACCGCTAGAGCATGTGTGTGTTAACTTGCCGTTCAAAAAAACACTATTCTAGCTAACGTTTCAATAAACTAACTTGTGATAACCACCAAGGTGTGGAGTAGTGGTAAGTTCCTAAAGGGTGGTAGCTACCACTCGGGTTCGAATCCATGCGCGCGCAATTGGTGCTCACTGAGTATTAATCCCAAGGGAGCATGTTTAGCTCTCGGTAAAATTTGCCAAGGATGTAATTTGTCCAAGTTTAGGTGAACTTTCCCAAAAAAAACTAACTTATGATACATATTTAGATAGACTATCTTATCAGCTAAGTTATAAGCTATCGCAATAATAGGACAAAGGTAGACATGCTTTTTTACAATCCGTTAAAGCCAACTTAATAGTTTGTTTGTCACCCGCATGCCACGTGCTTTTCCCATCTCCTAATAAAATGTCTTTTTTTTAGAATTTTCTTATATAGTTAAATTATTATATCATAGATTTAAGGACTATCTTCATCAAAATGTATCCAACTTTATCCGTATTTCTATTGTATGTATCCAACTTTAAAATGTGATATTATGTGTATTAAACTTTCAAAATGGTTTATTGTATGTAGTAGTTTACCTGCTAAACCCTTAGCCGATCACCCTATTCAAAAAATGCCTATGTGGATGCCATGTGGGTGCCATGTCTATGCCATGTGGATGCCATGTCATCACCTTCTTCATTTATCAAAAACCCTAATTTGTCAAAAACCCAAATTTGAAACCCTAACCCTCCTACAGATCTGGAAATCGAAATAAAAAAGTTTTATCCCAACTATTTTAGTGAAGTTGGATACCTAATTCCACAGTGGTGGTACCAATTTCACAGTGCGAAATTTTGGTAAATCGAAATCGGACATGGCGACAGAGAAGAGACGCGGTGAGGCCAGAGGAACGGCGATGTCGCTGCCGGTTGATGTTCCTGACTGGTCGATGATACTCAAGGACGAGATGAGACGCTAGGGTTTCTGGGTTTTGGTAAATCAAAATCGGAGCCCTAATTCCTCGATTGAGTTCTGCAAATTCCCCCTAGGGTTCTGCAAATCGGAGCCCTAATCGAAATTTTGGTAAATCGAAATCGGAGCCCTAATTCCAAATCGAAATTCTGCAAATTTTCGTAAGTCGAATTAGTTTCATCATTAGTGTTCGATAAGCTCACTGACGAACTGTTAATCGAAACTCTAATTGGTTGTTCTTGATAATGGTTAGAATCTTGCACTTTGTTACAGCAAATAGGCCATTCTAGAATTTTGACTTTGATTAGAAAGTTGGTGTTCATTAGTAAGACTGGAGATTTTGACTTTGATTTGTTTGTAGTCTTATATAGTTGTGAGTTGTTTAAAGACATCATTTTTATATATCAACATTATTGTGTGTACTAAAATTTGCTAGGGTTCCTAATTTGAAAGAACCCTAATTTGATGAAGAAGAAGATGTTGAGTCATTGCCATGTAGGAAGCAACCTATTACACATCAGCATTATCAGGTTACCAGGTAAACCGGTACATACAATAAACCAGTTTGAAAGTTTAGTACACACAATAACACATTTTGAAGTTGGATACACACAATAGGAATACGGGTAAAGTTGGATACATTTTGGTGAAGATAGTCCTAGATTTAAATCTTTTTGAAAACTATTTATAAAATCTAAAAAAAAAACTATTGGTTAGAAGGTCTCAAAGGAGAACAACTTCATTTATAAAAACGTAAGAACATCTTTAGCACATGTGATAATACACATAAGAGGATGCGTTGATGTGTAGATGTCGTGTCGGGTGACTTAGGTCGCGCCAAAGGTCGTTTGAATATCTGATTTGGTGTCACATGTGATGAATTATATTATCACCTCAAGGATATTTTTATGGGTTTAATTCACAAAATCATATCGAACTCATCACGAAAAGTTATTGTATGTATTGTACTTCCATTTGTTCCATTTAGTGTATCAGAGTATAAGAAATGACTATTGTATGTATCCAACTTTATCAAAACCTATCATTTTAATGTATCTAACTTGTCATGAAAGTGTATGCAACTTGTTACGAAATACATTAAATGTTAGGTTTTGATACACTAAATGGAACAAATGAAAGTACAATACATACAATAATTTTTCGTGACAAGTTGGTTACACTTTCGTGAAGTAAACCCTATTTTTATCACATGTAAGATAGTGTAGTAGTGTAAGGGGGCTTGACCCCCAACCGAGGTTGCGCCAAAGGTCATCCATGTCTTTGATTCAGTATCGGTGATCAAATATAGCATCATATGCGATTGACTATATAAAAGGGCATTCTCACATTCTCGTAAAACAAAGGTGTTCTTGTTTGGACCTTTCACATACACACACACATGGAGGGAGGTTCAAGGAAAAACCTCAAAAAAACGAAAAACCAAGGAACACCCTCGTAGCCTTCCATCTAAACCGTATGTACGTGTGCATAGCAGGAAAATTAGTTGTTTTTTAGTTTTTATGCACAAGTGCATTATGCAACTGTGCATATTACAAATTATGTCTATGCACAAGTGCATACGGTCCAGATGGAGGGCTACAAGGGTGTTCCTCGGTTTTTCGTTTTTTTGAGGTTTTTCCTTAAACTTGACCCTATACACACACACACACACACACATATATATATATATATAGACACACACACGAAGGATCGTGTGAGAAGAGGAGTTAAGGTAAGAAGGATATTGATGACTTTTAATCTCAAACTCATCTCATATACTACAATTGATACGGAATTGATTAAGTACATCTTATCTTAATTTGCATCCAAGAATGTAGATCATTTTTTACTCTTCTCACTGTAACTCCAATTTTAGATAAAAATTCTACAAAAAATAGTTTCTCATTTTTTTAAAAATGATCTGTCTTTCAAACTTTACTTTGTAGTGAGATATACCAAATGACATAATGGGATGATGCAAAGAATTATTCCATTTTTGGTATGACAATAGAACGAGAAAAGACTTGAATATTGACAACAATCCATTTCTTTTTGTAGCACAATTATGAGTGGAATAGAAATTAAAAAAAAATGATAAATTATTAAAACTACCATCGAACCATAAAATAAGATCGTAAATCATTACCTCTACAAGTAACCATTCCTCAACTTGCAAAAGGGTGAGAAAAAGTTAAAAAAAAAAAAAGTTTCTACACATGTCTGCAAGTACACAAACCAAATCTATAAGGGGTGTTTTGGGAGTGCGTTTGATGATAAGCACTTATTAGCTTCCCCAAAAGGTTAAAAAGTTTTGCCATTCTCAAAGGACTGCGTATTGCTTTTCCAGGACGCTATAAACATCTCATCGAAACACTTCAAAACAGCTTATTGCTTTCCCAGAAAGCTAATAAGTCATCTCATCCAAACAAGTGAAAATGGTCGGGAAAGTTGATGAAGCATTAGACAAATCTATAAATTGGTCCTACACTTCCGAACCATGTTCATACACTTCTTTTTTACATTTTAACGCCTCCGCAAGTTGAAGAATGGTTACCTTTTTTAAAAACTTGAAAGAGAAATGACTCGGTAATGAATTTGGTCGCGTAAAATGGCTATTTGTGCCATTTTTCCTTTTCATGATACTGTTCTCCAAGACCCCTATGATTACCGATTAGTCGAAATGCACGTAAGCTGGTTCAAAAATAAAGTGCCAAATTGATGAGACAAACACCTTGTTTCTCTAACCACTATTATCACCATCCATTGCATTTTGTTTGAGCATTAAAAACCATGAATCAAAAAACCCAGCTTCTGGTTATTCCAAACACACACACACAACACAACAGTTGACTTACAAATTTTCTAAAAAAAAAAAACCAAACACTTCATATGTGATTAAAATCTAGTTTTTAACAAGATGGCCTGTTTTTTGTCCTTGGCTCTGGCTGCCAACATGTAAATCTTGCATTTTTGAGACAACTTCATCCTTGCTCGATCCGTTAGGAACGTTATCTTTTTGGCCCGTCTGCCAAATTCGTATTGTTCCATCTTCGGATCCCGAGACGTATGAGTCTCCTTCGGGAGAGAATCTCACACAATGGACCGGACCGTGGTGACCCTTGTTGCACCCTGCAACGATTTTTCAAACGTACCAACTCATTTGAAGAAAATGGGCCGAGAAAAATCCGTTAAGCGTAAGGGTCATTGGCCCAGCGGTATTCGGTTTTAGCAGTAGAGATCAAGGCTTCAAGCCTTACCAAAGATAAGAAGTGTACGTGAGTCTTTCCTGTATACTTTAAACATTTTGAAATCCTTTTCTTATATTATATAAAGGCCCTAGAACACTAAATATATA
>LUCG01247499.1:0-10868 GCA_001633085.1 Carthamus tinctorius
AGCTACCTTTATTGACCGGATGAATGGCTAAGATTGCTTCTCACGTTCTCTTAATTGAACCTTTCTCTCTCTCTATATGTGTGTGTATGAGTATGTATGCAAATAATATCAAAGATCTATAATGCAACATTCTATTATTTCTCGTTTTATTTTTGGACAGGGTAGTGCTATATTCAATGTATAATTGTATATGTAACCCTATATGTATAAGCTTTAATGGGATCACGATTATGGGCCGTTTACTAAGCAATTATCACTGGTATCACTTATCTTACAATTCTTGTCAATTGGTCATGGAAACCACCGAGAATCTTATCCAGAAAGAGCCATAATAGTGATCGACTCTTAGCTGGTATGTGACGGAAATGACTCTTATCTGGTAAACATTTACTAGGTTGAGAAAACTTACCAACAATCAATTTTGATGGACGGGAATATTGTACGATAAGGTAAGTGAAAATAATGTCCTTGCTGGTAGACATTTACCCGATAAGCGTTATATTATACGATAAGGTAAGTGAAGATAATATCCTTGCTGGTAAACATTTACCCGATAAGCGTTTGATACTTGTAGCTTTTCTCCATTCACATACACCTATACGATTTATGGAGACCAAATCCAAGAATTTTCTAGTTTAGACAGTCTTAGTTATAAGTTTCACTATAGCACAAGGACCAAATGAGTAATTCACTATATATTTTGGTCTTAATAATTGTGAAAATTGAGGGAGAAAAAAACAAAAAGAAAAATAAAACAATCTCACGTTCTTTGATGTAACATGGTAACCTTATGACTTATACTCAGTGGCAGCCTGGATCCTCCTCTGCCCACTTTCCTTTTTATTTTTTTCTTAATTTAATTAATAATATACAAAAATATGTATATATATATATATATGTATATAAAGGTGTGTGAAGAAGAAGAAGAAGTTGTGAGTAGGATTGATTAATCCAGCAAGTTAAAAGTAACAATGGAGAAGAAAGCATCAATGAGAATGGGTTGGATGTGGTGGTTCCTTGTTTATATGGGAATTGCTACGACCTGTTGTTTTGCTGGTCCAAAATCTTCATTTGATGATAATTTCAGCATCATGTGGTCCGAGAATCATTTCAAAACCTCTCAAGATGGTCAGATCTGGGATCTTTCCCTCGACAACGACACAGGTAAAATTACTCCCTTCCTTCTTCTCTCTTTTTTTTCTATACTTCTATAGGTTGAAATTTTTGAAGGACAATTTAGTAACTTTACATATTTATCCCTTATCCTTTTTTTCTATATAAAGTTAAAAAGGAGGGGGAGCTCATTATGGTAAATGTGTGTCAACATCTATGGGAATTTCGAAATGGACAGTAACACCATTTTTGGATAGGTCATATGAAGATAAAATATCTTAAAAGATGGGTGGATATTTGAAAACCCACTCTCTTTTTTTTTTATAGATCTTCTTGATGTGAAAATTACATGAAGTTGAGTTAACGTGAGAACAGTGAGAAGTGGATCTGAATCCTTTAATATTTTTAATCTTATGTCCTCCTATAAATTACGCTTTAAAAAGAAATAGATCCGGTGATCTCTAACAACTTTTGACCGGAACCAACCTTCATATCTAATCTAATAGAGGGTAACTTTAGATGCTTGATATCATAATACATGTCAAGTCAAACTTTATTTTATTAGAAAAACACAATTCCTCGATTTTCATAATTCGAAGTTTCTCGTTTTTAAATCCGTATTCGACGTAAATGCTTGATTTTACCATCATAGTACATTGTGGTACCTAAAATCATGTTAATTTTTCTAAATTCGAAAAAAGTCAACCATTTGACTTTTAAGCAATTGGTTTGAACAGGTTGTGGGTTTAAAACAAAACAGAGATACCGGTTTGGGTGGTTCAGCATGAAGCTCAAGTTGGTGGGAGGCGATTCCGCCGGAGTTGTCACCGCTTATTACGTAAGTTTTATCTTCCGAATCATTGACGTTTTGGACAAGTACCATTTCTTTATTTTTTTGCAATGGGATCTTCACGAAAACTTAAACATTGCTATTGTGGTAGAGAAAATGTCTACGTACCCTAGATCACCGACTGTTTAAAGTCAACTGTTTAAGTGATCTACGAGTATTATTTTATTGTGTCCCTTCTAGTAGAGGAACTGTCTACATGCATCCTGCCCTCAGACCTTCCTTCTGGGTGAGATATACTTCGTTCGTTTGGTTTGGTTATATACATCGTTGACTTTTTAAAGTCAACATCTACGAGTATTATTTATTTTCTTTGCAATGGGATCTTCATGGGAACGCCTTTTCTGCCAACACCCTACCTCTAAACCCTACTTCAAGGAGATATACCGTGTTAATTTGGTTTCATCTTATATGTCTGTAGATGTGCACAGAGGACGGGGCAGGGCCAACGAGAGACGAACTCGACTTCGAGTTCTTGGGAAACAGAAGTGGTGAACCGTATCTCATTCAGACGAATATCTACAAGAATGGGACCGGAAATAGAGAGATGAGGCACCAACTGTGGTTCGATCCCACTCTTGATTACCACACATATTCCATCTTATGGAATTCCCATCAAATCATGTAACTCATCTTTCCCTTCCCTTTTAATTTATACATGTAGGTTCCAAAAAACCGCAAAAAAAATGAAAAAGTGAGGAACATCATGGTAACCCTTCATCTAGACCATATACATTTGTGCATACAAGTAATTTGTAACATGCACACGTGCATAAAAACCAAAAAACAGTTTCAATTACTTGTACGCACATGTGCATACCATCTAAATGAATGGTCACCAACATGTTCCTCAGTTTTTCATTTGTTTGGGATTTACCCGTGAACCCCCTCATATGCTATAATACACCTTAGACTCCCATTATCTTTTCAAAGGATCATTAGGAAAGTAATCTTATACGATTCCATATATCTTGCAATAAATTTGTTTCTTTAGAATAGGGATTAATTGTTTGCGATTCAAATTGGAACAGATTCTTTGTAGATAGAGTTCCCGTGAGAGTGTTCAAGAACGCTGACTATGAAAACGACTTCTTCCCGAATCAAAAACCGATGTACTTGTTCTCGAGCATATGGAATGCGGACGATTGGGCCACAAGAGGGGGTCTTGAGAAAACAGATTGGAAAAAGGCGCCATTTGTTTCTTCGTATAAAGATTTTACAGTGGACGCGTGTCAGTGGAAAGACCCGTATCCAGACTGCGTTTCGACCACAACCGAGCGTTGGTGGGACCAATACGACGCATGGCATCTTACAAAAGACCAGAAATTGGATTTTGCTTGGGTTCAGAGGAATTTGGTAATATATGATTATTGCAAGGATACCAAGAGGTTTCCTAAATTGCCTGAAGAATGCTCATTGAGTCCATGGGATTAGAGGCTTTCCATTTTTGAAGTTGATAATGTAATATTCGATTCCATTTATTCGTATTTATAAATGTATTTTTGTTCAAAGGCATTCGTCAGAAAACAGGAAAGCAAAACATCTTCCCATAAAGGGTTTTCATGGAAATCAACGGGTCTAGTTTTTTCAAGCTTTTTAAATGTTCTAATACTTAGGAATCATCTAGTTTAGTTGGTTTTCCATTAAATCCTGTACGAATAAAGCTATTTGTGTGGACTAATAATATGTCTGTATAGATTTTCTTAAACTGAAAGAGCGTGTTCTGACAAGTTTGAAAAAAAAAAAACTCGGCTTTCTAGATAAAGCTCTCTAAAAGCTTACTATATAAACCACTACCAATCAGAATATAGCCCACTAAATAAGTTGTGAGTCACCTTGAGCTCATTAAGCTGCTAAAAGAATAGACCCTTAACCTCAAAACCCGTAGCTATAGAACCATTTATAACATTTTTGTGTAAAATTTTTTTAATAAATATTTTAAAAAATGTAAGTGGATGATCCAATAAAAGATTTTAAAGCAATTTCAATAAGATATTACCAAAATTGATCAAAAGTTATTTTTGAAAAAATAAATTACCCATTCCAAGGTCCAGTTACAAACCATGGACATCAATTTTTGGTAGGAATCATAGGGCCCGGCTACGAATAGTAAATCAAGGACCGGATCGATTAGGACCAATTTTTGGCCATCTCTAGATCCAACCATAACTGAAGGACGTCCATCTAAGCGAGCAAGAAAATACATACGAGAAATAACGAATTTTCAACCAAGTTCTCCAAACCACAGTCGATAAGAAAAGATGCTTAGAAAACCACTAAAAGATTAGACTTGAAGAACACTGATAAATTATAATTAACCACCATGAAAACAAGATCAAACACGGTTTATAACTCCGCAAAACAAGCATAACCATCAACAACAGCGAATATGAGAAGGAGAAACAACGAATCAAACCGGAAACAGAGAGACCAAAGTATCACCGAAACACACAAGTTGCAAAGATAACGCAATCAAATCATCATCACCACCACGATATATTCAAAAACCATGAATCTTGATGCGATCTTTCTTCACGATGCCAGCCTAGTTTAAGGAAATAGATGAACCCCAGAAGTAAGAAGAAGCACAAACTAAATTGCAGACATTGGAACTGTAAAAAGAATACGAAAGAATCATATACTTGAACAAGGAAGGTCGAGACGTTTTTCCTCTGATCGCCTTGAAGTTGGATGACCTGCATTACAAGCACGATTCATTAACACAACAACTATCCCAGTTTCTCATATGACAAAATAAGAATATATTGTGATCCAAAATCAAAAACACCCCATGTCATATTAATAGGTCATTTAGTTTGGTTTTACAAGCTTACTATCGGTAATTTACCAATTAAATAAAATGCCAACGATCGCCAACCAACTTGACAAGTTTCAAAATTGACAAATAAAAGAAATAAAACAAAACATTTTGATGTTGAGACGAGACATATCAGCTTTAAACATTTCTAGGGCCATGACGTCTGATAAGAGATATTGGATACACAAAGGTGGTGTTTGTTTTTTCAAAGAAAAAATAAACCTCTTATTTGCCACTTATGTCTGATTTGGTAAGACAATTCAAACCGATTGTTTTCCTTACCTTTTCAGAGCCTCTTAACCCTTAACGTCCTCTGATAAATTAAGTGCTAACCTAGCCACTTAATTACCTCTTATTTCCGCTCATCACCATTCTTTTGATTTCAACGTCGGTTTTAGCCCATATGCACCATGGATTTGCAAAAATGTAAAACATGAAGATGGTAGATCTGTGTGTTGGCTTTCTAGAAAATCTTGAATCGCTTAAATTGGGGCTTTGGTGTGTGAGATATGACTAAAACTCCACAACCTCGCAAATTTGTCAGCATCCTTCTTTTGTTTCTTTTCTTTCGTTCCGTCATTCAATCACCGATGTTCACTTCAATTGACTACTTAAGTTGATTTTTTGAAAGATAAAGTAGACAATTATACATATCCAGACGTTTGATAGTTTACAAAAACAATCTTATTGATTCAGATTTCAGACTTCAGCACCATCTCTTACAAATCAGAAGTGAAATTAGACTTCAGGTTTCAACACCTCTTAGAAAACAAAGACTAACAAAGACTAGTTTATCAGACTAGGGGTTAGGATATAGACGATAGGAAGAAGGCTGGGCTTGTTGGTTGGTTTGATTTACTTTCGGTGCTCGATTGCTTATCAGTCATGTCCGAAGTCCGCATGCACAAAACATCAAACCGGGCAAAAGTTGCCAACATATTACCAAATCAAGAAATGGGTAATTAACCCACAAATTGTGATTGCATGATATTGCCTCATCTAATGCCTAGCATCTCCAGGTTATAAACTTTATGATAGATGGGGTATTATTTAAATAGTTAGTACCTGGCCGAGCTCTGGATCTTGAACAACAGTACCATTGCAGCAAAACTCCTTTTTAAGGTCTTTGAGTATCTTATTGTAGCTGAAGTCTTTCTTCAACCCTTGAACAGTCGTCAGGCTTTTCCTACCATTTCGCTGCTGTATACGTATATGAACGTATTCTTTTGACCCAGCACTTGAGTCCTCAGCATTTGCCTCAGCGAAGGGATCTGTCCAAATACCAATAAATAAACATGTCTTGATTCAGATAAAAATATATGACACATGATGACTGTTAACTGCCAATCACTAAACAGATGATCACCACCTTGTGCCCAAGGTCAAGCCAAATCAATCCAAACAAGCCCACTTTGTCCCGCCTAGAGACTTGATCTCTATCCCAAAGCCAAATCAATCCGAAATTAGCGGTCTGACCCCAGGGAAAGTCAACAATGGTTTGACTTGAAGAAAAGTCAATTTTGGGGAATATTATATTTTTTTTCAAATAGAATCGACCTTGACCTTTAAAATAAATATATTAACAGCAACTTCTATGATGAATGTGCAATCAAAAAGGAAAGAAATCATGAAGAACAGAAATAAAATCAAAATGGGAAAAAATTAAACAAAAAGCCACCTTCGTGTAATGATAGTTATGTCTATAATTGAGGTTGTGAGTTCAATCCTTCTAGCTCTATCTTTACTGTTAATATTTTTAGTGATAATATTGTAGGGCCCATGGGAGTTGAAATTTAAATTAGAAGATGATAAATTAAATATTTGTTATATGTAAGAATTGAACATACAACCTATTATAAGTCATGCTTTAATCTAACTATCTAAAACATCTCACCAACTTATAATATATGTTATAAGTTTGGTTTCAAAATATTTGAGCGCGCCTGTCAAAATCAAGTGGGTGAACCTTTCAGACCCCTAAATTTTTTATCTTACAAAATCAAGTGGGAGCCCGCTGGCCCTTTAAAGATGTGCCCCTGCCGGTTAAAGTTCATGCTCACGGATGAAAAAAATAATGTAGAATGCAAAATGGAACAAAGCATTTTAAATCAATATTTATGATAACTTTTGTTTATTAGGATGAGTAAATTCTTACATTCACAATACATTTCACCATATTAGTTCTTGTGGTATTTTAGGTTATTTTAACATCAGTGTAAAAGGTATACAGTAGTTTACAAATTTTCAGAAACAATAATTAAAATCAACCTGCTTTTATCGTTATACGGTATCAGTTTTTGGAGTTAACATTTTCAGTTTGAGTTGCAATTGCTTTTGTAGCCTATAAACACTCAACCCGCTTTATTTTGTAGCATATATTTTTATTTCGTATACTTTCCTCCATCTTAATTTTCTCCACATATTGAAACTCATTTGCCACCAGTCATGGACATAGCCTTATTGGGTGAACCACATAAATCTTTAAATTCTGTCTGTGACTATTTGTTTGATTACCAGAACAAATTTTTGTTTACTTCATCTTTTTAGTCTCGGATAATTTCAAAGGGAAGATCAAGCATGAAAGATAAAAAAATTCCCATGTGCTCGTGTATGATGAGACAAAAGACGTCAGAATAATTGCTGCAAGATTTAAGATAAGAAAGAACAAGGACAAACATACCGAAGGCAGTTGGAATCTGGAGGTCGATCTCAGACATGAAATTTGAGTACTAGAATTGGAGGCAAGAACAAGCAAGAAAATATTCTTCTTTGTTCTTCACCAAAAATGCAAGCTGAAATGGAAGTTAGATATCAGCTGCTAGTTATTTCAAGCAAATAGATAAAGAAAAGTATGCAATACAATAAAGTACAAGTAAAATAAATACATCATAGGTTCTTTAACAAAATCTACAACCATATAACGAAGTTCAAACTACACTAAACTAATGATCTATAAATCCTGGATATAATTTCCAATTCTCTTAACCAATAACCATTAAGTCATGCATCGAATATTTAGGAACGATTGAAATCTCGTGTGCTGAAAATTACTCATCTTTTTTCACTTGATATAGCACATGGTTTAGAGCTTGTTACATAATTAAAGATAGAGGATGCAATTTATTTGAACAGGCTCGATTAGTCAAGCCTAACTCAAAGTTTTCTCCTTGATACAGTTAAGTAACAACCTGGTTAATCATCTAGAATCGTCATCAATAACGACTCGAATGGGAAAATAGTTATTCCCCATGAAAAGGGCAATGTTTGGCCAAAAACAAAAGAAAATCAATCAATAGGATAAACAAGTAGAAAAGATGATGGTTGGTAAATAGGTAATCTAACTTTTAATTTGTCAAGCAAAAAGATATTGCTATTTCCTTGTGATATCCTGAAGCATGGGAATTGGACCACAAACTTAAGTTGGGAACTTGTCAAAAAAGTAATCTTGAGATCCTATGGGCAATACCAAATTGATCATTGTTACAGTTTTCATAAGTTGGAGGGAGTAGGTGATTCAACTAAATGCTTTTCAATCATTCACCACAACCAACTTGACTAAGCTACTTTTTTTTGCAAGAGTCAGTAAATCGATATATCGATATCTCAGGATTCTTCTTCCCACAACTAACAAACAGATCTTGGAATTGCCACATATGAAATTGAGGTCTATTTTGCAAAAGAAATAACCAACTTGAAACTTGCTTTCTTGAGAAGCGCTGGAAAACATGCTCCGATGCCATGATTCAACTCTCGATTCTAGTATTGAGTGAATGGGTATATAATAGGTTCATTATTACATGTTAATCCTAGTCCACACTTGAAATCACACCTAAGAATTGTAGACATCAACTTATACCGCCCAATCATCTTGAAAGACATGATCATACAACCCCCTCCTTCATCAATATTCAATAACATAACTTTCTAACAATACTGAGAAAATACTGCAGAATGAAAATTCTAAAAAATCAATTTGCCTTTAAAGTTAGTCCTAAGATCCAGGCCACTAGGTTAAATTCCATGAACAATAACCAGCTTTTGTGATACTAGTACACAATTAATATCCATAATTACAGGGGAAAAAAAACACATAAGAAGTTAAACCAGTGTATTGATTAGCAACAAAGAAAAGGGGGAAAACGCCCAAAAAACAACTACCGACGCTTAAATAAAAGAATCAAATAAAGAACCCTAATTGATCAAGCTAATTTTGTCTAATAATAAATCACATAGCATTGAGTAGCGTGGAATCAAATTACCACATGAATTGCAGGGTAGATCTAAACAAACACGTAATCAGCATTCAATATCATCATCATCAAATTGAAAAAAAGCATATATGGAATCAAAGCATTACCTGGATGGATCAGAGATGTAGAGATTAAAATTTGGAGATTGAAATTAAATTAAATTTCAAGAGATGGATAAGGGTTAGAGAAGGGATTTGAGACTCTTTCTCAGTTAATATGTTGTTGTTCTCCAATAGCTGTTCATATGTTACCCCGTTTTACACGCTAAGGGTATAGTTGTAAATTCATCCAGTAGCTGTTATCCACTTTTCCCAAAAAAAAAAAGAAAGGAAAAGAAATGTGACGTATATAATATCGATACAATATGACCTTAATCTTTTATAAAAATTCTATTTCAAAGTTTTAATCAGATTAAATATTATGAAAATATGTAATTGAGAAGAGAGTAAATTTGTATAAAAATCAGTGGCTAAGTGTTTTGTTTTTTTTAAGTAAAACACCTTTCTATTTGCTATTTAGAAAATGTAACATTCAAAAATTCAAGATAAGTAAATTCCTAGTTGTACATTTGTTTTACTCTTATATTTGAACTAGTGTCATAACCGCGCATTAATGAATTAACTTTTTAGTAAAATGTATATTGTCATCGTCGTTCATTGCATTTGTCCAAAACCATTGTTACAAAATCGAGATGTTTTCATATAATATTGGATGAACATTTAGGCTACTATATTATCTTTTATATAATCATTTTCAATTCTAACATTTTCCTTTTACATATTAATTTGGGACAATCAAGAAGTCATCATTTGATCAATACTTGAACCTTATTGCGTCATGTCATCTTCTTTGTTTTTTTCTTTTAATATATTGATTGATTGTTAGCATATTATTAATTAACATTCTCATTAATTTTTGTTATTATGTACATTTAAATGTATTAAATTGTCATAAAAATTTCATTTGTATATATTGAATGATAATAGTAAAGAAAAATATGAAAGGTTAGGTTAATTAATGATATAAATTAATTTATAGTAATTATAAAAAATAATTAAATTAATATTTAATCATTTAATGAAATGTATAGAACTAAAAAACTAAATAATGAGTAAATAATAAAACAATCATCCAATCATGTTCTCAAAATGCCAACTCTCATTCTTTTATCCATTTTTGCAATAGTATATTGATAATAATGTATCGACTGACGTATATTGATAATAGTATATTGATGTATATTGATAGTTTATTGATTGATTCCTTTTGCTCATAAACAGAGAATCCCACTATTCATATATGTATATGATTACAATTTCTTTCTGTTTTTGGTTCAGTCTCATTTCCTCAAGTGCTAATCAATACATTTTCTCGATGTAATATACAATCGACAAATATTGAAAATCCAGAGGTTAGTTGTTTCTCTTACTCTATTTGACATTATGATTTTGGAGATTTCATTTTCGATGATCCATTTGATTCACCTGCTAGGTTTTTGTTGGTTGTTATTGTATTTGACTCTTTCTTAGCATCTCTCGGCAATATAATTATATACCCCTTTCTTTTTTTACTTTTTGTAGGATTCTTTCGGCTTCCTAACTTAAGGTTTTCTCCTTTCTTCTTTGTTTCTTACATATTATGCTTCAAATTGACCAATCTTGGTGTTTTTGTATATTGATAATAATGTATCGATTGATGTGTAAATGAAAATGAATAGAAAATAAAACTAAAATTTTAATTATATTAGTTGTTAAACTAACTAATATACTGTAAATAGATAGGCTCGTGTGAAATAAAAATAATTTTTAAGTATAGTGATTATTTTGTAAATAAAAAATAA
>LUCG01247586.1:0-10685 GCA_001633085.1 Carthamus tinctorius
AGAGAATCTTTGATAACCACGCAGAGATGTGGGTTCTGTATGGTTTTCTAAGGTTCAGTAAGCTGGTCGGGATTTATATCACAGAGAGACTTGGGTGTAAATCCTCATACTCGGTGGAACGAGATTTGCTTTAAAGTCTACGTAGTAAAACCGGCAATCTTATGATTTGATAGTAACGATGGCTTTGTAGCAACTTTACGGCATGNCGTGACATAAAGTTTCTAACCATTTGTACCACATGGTTTTAAGATAAAGCTTACACCCATTCCCTTTGCTTTAATTTAATTTTCTCTTTTTAATTGTTATAAATCACCTAAAAATATTTTCTTCTTCTCTAATTGAAATTAGTGTATTCTCAACTCTATATTCAAAATTCTGAAAACCAATCCCTGTGGGTACGATCTCGATTTATTTATCACTTTATTACTTGTAGCAATCCCATTGACGTTGTATACTTGCGTCCTCATTGTTGTGACATTGAGGCCACAGAGTGGTACGGACAGTTTTCCGCTATCAATGTCGCTAATAAATAACAATGGAATTGTTCGTGGTTGTTCCATCAGTAATTAGCTACGAACTTTTCCATCACTGAAACCTCTTTTCTAGGGTCGTAAAAGACATAAAATCGTCATTTGAAACACTTTTTAGTTTGATCCTATAAACACAAACCTTATAAAATATTTTATTAATTAGAACGCTTATACATCTTATTTATCCTATAAAGCCTATTTTATTGTCGTGATTACTATGTGTGTGTGTGTATATATATATATATATATTTATATGAAGATCAAATGTAAAAGGTACCTATTTAATAGAAAGGAGAACCACAAAATCATATATGATTCACGTCAGGTCGCGTCCAAAGTCGTCGTCCACGTATTTTTTTCCAAAAATTAATGCAAAATCATATGTGATGTTGGTTCTCCTGTTATTTTTTAAATAAGTACTGTTTTCATTTGTACCCGATTCTCATTCTCCCAGATCTTCTTCCACAGTTTGAATGCAGTCCGCTCTCGATCCCTAAACGGACCCCTTGCTTTCATGAACTTCATCTTCATGAATTCCGCCCGTATTCGTTTCCGATATGGAGAAGAAGTCATGGGGTTCAATTTTTGAAGGTCAATTTTAAATGTACGAAAATAATATATTTGGATTTTAATTTTCAAGTGTGAAGATACTTAAAAAACTAGACCACGATAGTTAGTCTTAAATGATTACAAATGTTCCTCCGCGGCAGATGCCACTTGTTCCGCCGTCGCAAAGGCCACTTGTTCCTCAGCTGCAGCGGCCGTAACTTATCCCATTCATTGGCCATCATGCGTTTGCCTTTCAAATGGAGAATTTGGTGAACCTTTTGGATATGCTACAAGAATTAGCAATGCAGCCTGGTTACCGTCTTATATTATATATATAGAGGGAGGTTCATACGAGAAACATGTCAATTTAAGAAAAAGCGAGGAGCAATCTCAGCCACACATCTTCGGTTACGGTGGACGTGATCACGGAGGATTGACACAATTTATGGAAGGGTAGAGATTATTAAGGGGGACCACGATCAAAGCCGCCTTTATTAACCAGATGAATGGCTGAAATTGCTTATCACGTTTCTGAAAAAAGTTATGTTTCTCTAAACCTTTTTTTTTCTCTGGCTATATATATTAATATTATATTATATTGATTCGAAAAGCGGGATCAAATAAATGATGGACGGCGAAAGGAAAATATTTTTCCCAATCCCATCGATCAAATAAATGGACGTCCAAGATTATCCGGAAGGAAAATCTTAATTTGGACTCACCCGCACTAGATCCCACCCTCTTTCCTCCATGCTTACTCTCTTTTCCTACCTCTCGTTCCTCATCTTCCCCACCTCGCCACACACACCAACTTCACCTCCACAAACACACACACAAATTACAGAGATCGCATGACGCTAAACCTAACTTCGCCATGGCCGAATCCTCTCTATCTTCTCCACATCACTCACCATCATCATCATCGCTTCCAATCGACCTCCATCGAAGCCGCACCAAGCTGGTCAAGAACTCAGGTTTTTTGCAGTTTCCGTAATCATAATAATAATAACAACATCAAGGCGTCATTGAGCGAGAGCTATCATGAAGGAGGCGCTGTAGTATCCGGTGACGACGACGACGCTGGTAGTGAAGACGAGGGTAATGGTGGTGGTTTTGATTTGATTGTTAGTAGAGTTTCGGCTGCGAAAGATGCGAGTGAAGCACTCGAGGTGTTTGGTGAAATGTCCAAGAGAAGTGGCGGTGTTGTGAGCACTTCTGATTGTTGTTTGATCATTTCGGCTGCGCTTGATAGGAACAATGCCGATTTGGCACTGTCTGTTTTTAAAGCCATGCGGTCGAGTTTTAATGCAGGTATTTTACGCAACTACAGTCTTCGTTAAATTAGAGACTAATTGCTCAGTTACTTGTGAAGTTGTTGAATTCAATGTTGGGAGTTTTTATGATTTTAGACTTGTAATGTTATGTTACCTTTTTAGGCTGGGTTTGGCAAACTAGATAAGCTATGGTAAACTAATTTACGAATGAATTATGTTTGGCAAAAACTTAGTTGGCCTGTAGCTGAAAAGCTAGCTTATGAATAAATTATGTTTGACAAAAACTAGCTTATGAGCATGTAACATGACTTGGGGCATAATAATTAATATTAATAAGGTTATAATTGGAAAAAGTTACAACAAACTCCTGAAATGCTACTCCAATTAGCATTTCAATAAGCTAGCTTATGGTCCAAACATGTATCGGCTTATAAGCTAGCTTATTTTTGCCAAACACAACCTTAATGTTTAGAGGAGTTGAAGGTTAGGATCTAAAGGCCTTCGAAATTGTATAATTGGATATTTGGTTTGAGTAGGGACAACCATAGCCTCTGGGATTTGCAATTTCAATATCACCTATTACCAACTTGACTATCAATTAGACTTGTCAACTCATAGAATTCAATTTTTGTAGGAGTTTGGTTGATTTTTAGTACCTCTATCTGTAGCAATTTTAAGCTATTTGAAAACTAATTAAGAACTAGATACTTGCATAATTATACGGCTCATATATGGCAAAAATTTGTTTGGTTTTATGATATACCACTATAGGAAAGTAGTTAGGAAATAGATACTTGCAAAATTCTATAACTCATTATTTGTTCGATTTTAAGCATAGTTAGGAACTACTACTTGCAAGATTCCACAATTCATTAGTGGTACAGATTTAAATGTTTTTATGACATATGGCTATAGGTTTGGTAAACTATTTGATCTTGGTACATATGTTTGTAATTTCTGAAATCATCTATAAGTATTGCCAGCCACTCAAACTATATAAATAGACTTTACATTATCAAAAATCATCTAATGGTAATTCGCTTAAATAAAACCAAGCAAACCCAATGAGTCCCACACGGAGTAGGGTCTTGGGGTGAGATGGCCTTACCTCTGCCCGGAGGGGTAGAGAGGCTTTTTTGGTGAAGACCTCCGGCTTGAAAAAAGTTTTAGGAAGCATGATTTTGCAAGGAACATTTGGCTGTAATAGTTAGACAAAAGTTTGAAATAGAGGAAAGAGGAAAAAAAACATAAAAAATGGTAGAAAAACAGGTAAGGATGATCGAATTAACAGGCTCAAAATGATTTGTTAAAGGTACAATTTAAATGTTTGACTATGTATGCATGGGAACATGTACCATTAGCTTAAGATATCATAACCATATACATAAGATTTCCCATCTACTGCAGCCTCTTATTCTGTTACCGGCAGAAAATGGTTTTATATTGGCTGGACTTTGGTTTTAGTACATGCTATATTTCTAATATGAACCATATTGTGTTTCTTACAATCTATCATGTAATACAATTGTGGTTCATAGCAATATACTAATATTTGATGCAAGAGGTAGGAGTGGGAGATAAAGATGTTGGTGACAGATGGAGCTGGTCAAGACCTGATGTAAATACATACACACTGTTAGTTCGAGGTCTCGCAGCATCATTGAGGGTGTCAGATGCCCTTAGGATCATTTCTAATGTTTGCCGAGTTGGAGTATCTCCTGGAGAAGAGGTACAACTGCCGCTACTTTTTTGGCTTAATTGTTGGCAACCGTTATACTGAATATTCCATGGAAGTTGGTGTCTGTAATTTCTCATAGTTGTCTGCGGTTCTTTCTTTCTTTCTAGTTTCTAGTGTCACTATACAATCAATTTCTTTACCCAGTATTTTATAAATCTTTATGTTGATCTGCAGTTTGCCTTTGTTCATGCAGGTTCCTTTTGGTAAGATTGTAAGATGTCCTAGTTGCATGATAGCAGTTGCTGTTGCACAACCCCAAAATGGTATTCAGGCATGCACAAATATGCCTCAAGAAATTTATTTACTTCTCCCCTTCTAACGTTATAGGAATACAAAAGAGGCACAGGGAAATGGGGAGATGTCTATGAGGTTTTCAGGAATTTACTTGTGTCCTACTCTATTTCCATGAACATTTAGCGACCCATTTAAAATCCCTAGCAACTAATATGCATTACGGAATGAAAATTTATTCTCAATTTATGGATGCATTTTCTCTTGGTTTGTGTGTCGTCTTTTCCTTGAGTGAGACTTATTTGATTGTCAAATGCTTTCTTTAGTCACACTCGGCTTTCTTCCAGTGTCTACCTAGCTAGCAGTTGGAAAGTTGTATCATAGAGTATTCTATGTAATCCCCTCTCTTGTTTGGGTCTGTAGACTTGATTGTTAAAAGTTAAAACAATAGCTTGTAGCTAATCTGTGTCCACATGTTGATTTTACATTATTTCATCCGCCATTTAGTTCATCATGTTTTTATGCTTACTAATCAAATAGAAATTGTTCTTTTGCAGGTTGTTTCCTGCTCCAAATGCCGTTACCAATATGAACTTGTTTCTGGCAACATAATTAGTATCGAGTCTGAAGAAATCAGGTTGGTTGTTTGTAATCCTTCTTGTCTTTTGTACTCTAAAATCTGAATTGCGATGACTGTATGCATACAATTAGCATAGTTATGTGCTATTGCTTACCTGGTGCTTTTGGTTGTTCCTGATGTTATGAATGGACTTCTCATCTTTCCATTAGTTTTACTTGATAACCTCTGCAGTTTTTGTCCATGTTGGTTAAGGATACCAATCCTGTCTCCTTTGTTATTTTCATGAAAATGTCATTCATCAATTCTTGTTGTGCTTATTTGAATTGAAAAAAGGTGGTTCTATGTAATTTTTGTGCCACTTCTGCTCAGTGTGCTTAAGTGAAGAGTACCATAGTTTATGATGTTGATCATGTGATATTCACTTTTTCTAAGGATGTACTCCTGCCGAACGCAGCATGGATGTGCCTGCATGGAAAAAGGGGCTACAGTTCTTGCAGCTAGTGAAAGAAAGTACTCCTGCTGCTGTTCACTCTGTTGTGGTAAGCTCTCTCCTGTCCTTTCTCCTCAACATTTCATTGTGTTATACCCTGAGTGTTAGCAAGTGATTTAGTAATACAGGTAAACAAAGTAAGTAGCTACTGCCTAAATGGTACAAGTTGGTAATGCATGGGTCTAGTATAAATAGGTGTGTCCTCGTCTAGGAGAGGGTATTCTGTTTTGTGTCAATTTGGATGTGAGTCCTTAGGAGAGCTTCCGACCTCTCGAAAGCCAGAAAACCCTTTGTTAATCTTTCAATTGTGAATAATACAACCACAAATTAGCATTGATTTTACTATTTGGATTCGGTGTACATCACATTGGTGTCTGAAACTTCTTAATGATTATAAGAGTTTATGTTCCTCATCAGCATTAATAGATTTTAGTGTAACCGGTTGCGTCATTCATAAAGACAAAATGGAAATGGACTACCTTTTTTATGTGATTCCATAGTTCTTCAGGTGAATAGCGCAATTACATGAGATTACACAATAGCATTGTCATTTGTTTGCTGTTATTTGCTATACCTCAAGAGAAAATTTGTTGATACATATGTATTTATGTGGCTTTTTGCAATCTTGCTTCCATGTGATATCTAGTTGATTTATAGTCTACTTCTTGACTGTTCTCAAATTCTGTCCTGCATCATCCATCTCTCAGGTCCAGATTCCATCTGGTGTGGCTCGAACCCACAGGTTTGCTACTAAAACAGTTGATCTCCCTGCACAAGAAGGGGAACGAGTAACAATTGCCGTAGCTGCTCCATCAAGTGTCTACCGCGAAGTGGGTCCCTTGAAATTTAGCCCCAAAACCCCCAACTATTACCCTGGAGAGCCCATGTGCCTAACGAACCATCAAGATGGCAGAGAATCACCCTTACTGAGAGCCCCAACAAAAAATGGAGGACTATCCTTATTTAGCCCTACAGTCTTTTTTCCACTTATCACCGTCTTAGCCACAGGAGATATGGCCTCAGGAATGATAGATCCCAGCTTACCTCAATTCATTTCAGTCGCAGCTGTTTCATCTTTAGCTGTCGGAGCCACTTTAAACGGTCTGGTATTTCCACAGTTAAATCGAGTAAGTTGGCTTGTTCATGTTACTAAAAACCTATTTAACTTTACATACCACAACTCTTTATATCCTGTCCACATGTTATGAAAGCTATTTAGGATTCAAAGCATTAGTTTAGCAAGTTCCAACCATATGCTTGCGGTTTGGAAAAATTTTGTTGCATACTGCATCCTTATGTAGCCTCTAGTATGGGTACGCAATGATTCATGGACGGAGGATCATGTGAGAATAGGAGTTAAGGTGAGAACTAAGAAGTGTAAGAAGGGATTTGGAACCTCTATCACTTTTAATTAGTAGTGTTGATCTAATGGTTAAGATTAAGATTTAAGTTCCAAAATTGGGAAATTAATAAATTGTCATTTTACGTTAATGGTTTTTTCTATTAGCCATTTTCTCTCACTTTTTACAGAAATAGCACCAGGTCCGCAAAAACTAGGTCCGCAATTCTAAAAGACAAAATATTTTCAATTCGTCCCTCAAAAGTTCACATTTTTTACCCAGGTCTGCAAAAAAAATTACATTTTTTTACCCGGGTTCCAATTTTTTTTACATTTTCTGCATTGCGGACCTTGGGCTATTTCTGTTAAGAGTGGAGAGAAATGGCTAAAAGGTGAAACCAACATTGAAAAACGGCTATTTTAATTAATTTCCCCCCAAAATAACCCACGAATTAGCTTAGAAGGGTATTCTCAATTGATCTTCAACTAGGATTGATCCAAGGGTGTAGATCTCTTCTTACCCTTCTCAATTCTCACAGTAACTACTATTCTTACTAGAAGCCAGCTCATGCTTCATATCCCTCCCTTTCTTTCTCTCTTTTACATTAATGAAACAATGTAAGCTGCAATATTGATTTATTTTAAGAGCTAACAAGTTCAATTCCATCAACTTGTACTCAAGTTACTGCTGATTTTAAATCATTTGAGATTTTGACTTGCAGTAAAAAAGCAATCCACTCCTTCACCATGTGATGTTTACTCTGTTTACAAGTGTTTCCCATAAGTTTTCTAAATGTTTATTTTTCTTTTTCACCAGCTTCCTCAAAGACTTGTGGAAACAGTTGCCGTAAGGCAGCAACTACTGTCTCAATATGACACACTTCAATCTCGCATTAAGGATTTAAAAGACGCCGCTAACAATGAGGTTTGCTCAACAACTTATTAGAAATATTCGAGTGCCTTATTTGGATAATTTTGCATACCTGACCTTCGGATTTCTTTATTGTACTTGAAATAACGATAAAGAATGTTGTGAGTTCAATTGTTAATACCTGTGTGCATCCTATAATGGTTGCGTTTGGTATCTAGACAGAACAGAACAGGAAATAGTGACCAATTTACCCTTAATGAGTTGTCTATACATTTGATTAATTGTGTAATTGATTAACTTGTAAAGAAATGTTATTTTTAGGACAATAAGGTGAAATTTTAAAAAGCATAATAAGAATGAAAAAAAAAATGAAAGATGTATTTGATGTTCTAGAAGGGAACTGAGTTTTATTTTGAGGTTATATTGGTAAAACATAAATTTGTTCCACCTTGTTCCATGGGGTGAGGTTGGAACACGCCTGTTCCACTTTGTTCCTGTTTGTTCCATATAAAAGTTCTGCCAAACGTGGAACATCGATTCCTGTTTTGTTTTGTCCTGTCCAGTGTACCAAATGCACCCTAAAGGTTCTCTAAAGTCTCACCTCAAAGTGGTGCGGTGGTTGGATCTTTTATTGAGATCATATGTGCATAAATTTTCTTATAATATTTTCGACATAGTTCAGGCTTCAGCAGAAAATAAGCATCTTGTTTTACCGAATATATTAGGTATGGATGCTGGCTCGTATGTGCCAACTGGAGAACAAAATTGTTGCCGTTGGAGAACCTTCTTATCGGTAACCTCATCAAACTATTTTCCCGTTTCCCTTTTCTTCCTTTTTAGTGTAATTACTTGATTTTCTTTTACGATAAAACAGTTCATGGAATATGTTTTTCTTTTTTCCTTTTCTTGAAGTGCACGGAGAAGTAGAGTCAAAAGGGTGCGTGAAGGCTTGGAAAGTTCCTTGAAATCACGAATCGAACTAATTGAAAGCTACGCAAGAGTATGCGTAACTAATCTCATTTTGCTTCATTAAGATAACCGAGTCATTGTGTAACTAGTTTTGCTTCTGTTACAGATTTCTTCAATGATCGAAATCGAGGTAGAAATGGACTCTGATGTTCTTGCTGCTGAAGCAGCCAGCAATGTGGTGTGTTAACGTTTATTTCCCTTCTCTCCTACCTTGATAAGCATCCCGGAAAAAGTCAACTTTTGACTTTTGAGCTCCTTTGAGTTACCTTTGTTATTTCTGAAACTCCACAAGAATTATTTTGGTTGTTCAGTAAAAAATTGGTTACTAGATTAAACCATAGCATCGGTATACGGAGATAAACTCTAAACCCTTGTAAATTACTATATAGGTGAAAAAAATGGTGAATTGTTAGACGTGAAATCCGTTGCTCGTCGCAAAAATATATCTAATGTCTTTGTAAATTTCTTGTGCAGGAGACTATTGCTGAACAAATAGAACAGATAATGGAGCTTGAAAATCTTGAAGAGGTAAGCTCTCATCAATTGGAAACATTTTTCTTGCAACACCACATTTATGAAAACTTGAATATGTTGCTGACAAATATTTATTCTGGCCTCATAGTCATAGTGTTAGAGCATCTTGTTATATTATTTCTAAAATAGAGTACCAAAAGTCAAAATACCTGTCTATCAGTGTTGTAGTGGAGTGGATAAGGCTTGGGGGGTTCATAGCGCCTAACCCCGGTTCGAATCCCTCCATGCGCAACCTGTGGACATTTATAAAGGGGCATGTTTTAGCCCTGATCTTGCCGGGGATTAGTCGGGGCCATAGGCTCGGACACCCTTCTAAAAAAAAGTCCAAATACCTAAAAGAATTTACAACAGCTATTCTATTCAAGTAACTCTAGCATTCATTATATTATTAAAATAATCTATACGTTAATAAATTATCATTTCTTTCTCCTAAACATTTTTTTTTCACGATTAAAGTATAATTTATCTTTCTTAGATAGTGGGTTTCAGAGATTTCTCCTAACTGTTTTAGCATACAATATAGCATAGTTGTTTGAGCAAAAAATCTCTAAAACCACCTGAATCTTTGTTTTAACATAGTTGTTGGAAATGCTCTTGGCTTTCTTTTTTACCTTTTGTTACTCAACCGGTCTACTCTTTGGGATAGAAGTCAGGTTTGCGTACATGTTACCCTCTCTAGACCCCACCTCCACGTGGGGTATATTGAACCATTACTTTTGGTTTTTGATGTAACTTAAATTCCAATGATTGCAGAACCGCATTTTTTTTGTATTTTTGTATATGTGCTTATGAAATCTAACAGAAATCGCTGTTATGTATACTTAGAAATGGAGAATCCAAGCGGAGGCAAACGATGAGGTGGAGAAGCTTCTGAGTTCGGAGAACATCGTACCTTCACAACGGGTTTCAGATATATAGCCATTGATTAGTCGAACAACCGGTTTCGTATGCTCTTTTGATAACTTAGCTCTCCACAAAGTTAGGAGCCATCATAACCACCCCAGTTTCCTACTTCCATTTGAAGCAAAGAGGATTGTGCTAAAAAAAGAGGATTTGGTGCCTGCTTGATCACATGTAAAAGATTCAAAATTCATATTTGTAAATTCAAAAAGGAAAAAAGAGCTTGAAAACATAAAATTTTAAGTTAAATTTGTTGTTAGAGAACTGAAATTATAAGTTAATTTTGTTGTTGAAATTCTAGGGTTGGGTTCCGGTGAGAAGGGCTAAGTTTGGTTGAGGAGCATGAAAAGTGGTTATCAACCGTTGGATGAGAAATGAACGAACATTAGGATGAGAAGCACTGGATCAATTCTCTTTTAAACCGCAATTCATGTGAGGGTATTTGATTAAAAGTGATCAATGGTTTAAGAGTACTTCTAAAAAAATAACACTTTTCACATGATCCAATGCTTATATATATCGAGTCTTAATTTATTATAAGTAAAATAAAGTGCTAATCATTTGAGAACACATGACTATGGAAACTAAGGGGCTGTTTGGTAGTTGCTGAATGGTTTAGTGCCGGATGATTAAGTGGTCAGAATGATTAAGAGGCTCTTATGATATGGTGCAAAATGAAA
>LUCG01247740.1:0-16272 GCA_001633085.1 Carthamus tinctorius
TATATATATATATATATATATATATATAACAATGTGCACTTGCAATTTTCATCTTTTGGGTGTGACAGTTTTTCTTTTTATTGGGGGTGAGGGGTCTTTGTAATCCGTACTTCCATCTTCCATGCTTATATTTGTATGGAAAGTAAAATGTTATTTTGTTTGAAGGCATGATATAGTTGTTCATGTATGATGGATATTATATTGAGAGAAACATTGGAGGAAAATACAATGTCAAAATTTGTTATATGGTGGATTATCTTTTGTGGTGTAATGCATGGTTTAACAGGTTACACTTGAAACATATTGTGATTCATTATGCAGATAAATGATCGTTATGAGTTTCCCTTAGAGCTTGATCTTGATAGAGAGGATGGCAAGTATCTATCTCCTGATGCAGATAAGAGTGTTCGCAACCTTTACACCCTCCACAGGTATCAAATTAGCATCTTTTTTTGGATAAGAAGGTATCAAATCAGCTTTCATGTGCTGTTATATTTGTTTTGAGAAGTTTTAGTGTTTACCAATCACATTGCTATTGTGTGTTCATCATCTTGTTTGTAATGTGAAACATGTAGGAGTACTAGCTTTAACATGTTGCATGAGCTTTCAGAGGAAATGTAGGTTGCATAAAATTCCATGTAGCTTTAACTAAAATGGTTGATCAGTTTAAGTCGAACACAGATATTTGGTTGTGAAAGAAGTTTGGCATGATTTTTTGGAGGCTGTGAGGAATGTATTGCTTTAAGGTGTATTGGCTCTACTTGGTAGACTACACTTTCTAAGTCGTACTTAACGTATATAGACCTGGATATTGTTTAGACATATTAGGATTTCCTAGTTGTTATTTGTGTTTGCTCTACTCTCTGCCCATGAATCTATGATGCACCTATCATCCATACAGATTTGTGCTCAGTGACATTCGTTTTAAACCCAAAATGTTCAAAGCTTGAATGACAGTAATTCTCACAATGGATTTACTCTGTGGATTCATATTACTGATTCTTTCTAATTAATTTACATTTTGATTTTGATTCAAGTTCATTTATTAGTTTTGCTATTTTTGGATGTTTTTTCATTTTCATTTGTCCTTCATTTTTTAGGGTTTATCAACTTGCTGACTCAATATTGAACATATATTATATTATTTTGGGAAATTTTATTGCGTGTGTATATTTTTTTTGGTTGGGGTGGAGGGTGCAGAAGACCTGTCTTCTCAATTTTCAATCTTTCAGTTCTCTGTTTGTTATGTTCAGGACTAAGATTTATTTTACTGCAGTGAATGAGGTGCGGGTGGAAACCTTCGGGCACTAGTATATCTTGCTTGATGAGTCAGTTCTTTGGCTGATTTCTCTGTTGTTTACTTATATAAATATATCCTGGTTTTGCTTCTTGACAGTATACTTTTCCACTCACTGTGTCTTGGGTATGACTGGTGCAAATAAGGGAAGGTCCTCTTTGCAATGCATGGCTGTTTTTTCATGAGTTCATATTTTTGTATTTTCTCGGGATAACCTTGTAGGATAATTTGTGCATAATCACCTTTCTTATCTGTCATTAACCTTAGGTTAGGTTGTCTTTGTTTCGTGATCCCATCTCTCATCACTTCCTCTAATTTTATGCTATATGATAGTGTATTAAAGAGCCTCCAATATTTTTCTGCTTGTCTGCAAGAACATGGAAGTGCTAATGTTCTCATATCAGCTTCTTAGACAAAAGTCGTTCAACTGTTTATAGTTACATAAACTTTGAGCATTCAATCACTACAGGTGTACATGTAATATATTTGTCCTGAGATAAAAATTTCTTGGCATTTACTTGTGTTACATATCTTTCTTGGTTACAGTGTCTTGGTTCATAGTGGTGGTGTGCATGGTGGACACTATTACGCATACATCAGGCCAACCCTCTCAAATCAATGGTAAGCTTTTTTTTTAATCACTTTGTATGTGTGTTCAATCCCTTGTCAATGTTTGGATGTAGTTACTTTTTAGTTGAGTATGATGTATAGGTTTAAACAGGTTCATTTGTTCTGCTCTTCTATCTATTTTCTTCTTGTTATAAGAACTCCAACTTCATTTGTTCTTCCTTTCTGTTCTTTTATTTCATTTTGACTATATATTCTTTTCGATTTAATTAGTAGCAGATTTGTGTTTCTTCTTTACTCCTATGCATTCTTTGCTATTCCTGTGTCCCTTCAATATCGCTACATTCTGATCATATATTATTTTTAATGGATTAGTTTCTTCTTCCTTTTCTTCTAAATACTACCCCCAGAATGTAAAACAAAATGCTTTTATGAAGGCAGTGGACATTGTTTTGAATGATATCCATGCTTGGTAATGTCCATGTGTAACAATTAAGCAAATGCATGGAAGTTTTGTCTATTAAAGATTGGGGCTTGTGAGCAAACGTGAACATTGCCCACTGATAATAAAAGCTTACCTTCCATCTGGTGGATTCACTACGGAAAAAAATTAGAAGAAGCAAAGAGTGGTGTATATCTTACTTCCAGGTTACGTTATGAGTGTCTCTTGTTGGTTGTTTTGTCAACCTAGGTTTTTGACACTTCATAGTTTAAGCATAGGAATGCCCCAAATTATGAAGCACTTGCTAGTAAATCCCTGTATATATCCTTGTTTCGGAGTCACCTAACTACGTTGTGTATCTTGCTATGTAAGGAATTCTATATTTTGACAAAGAGGAGGATATGTTGCATTTTTTCATTTCACTTTCTGAAGATCCGGGTTGGGATATGGTCTCTACAAGTTCATCTGTCTTCTGTCTTAGAATCTGCTTGCAATCTAGTTAATGATGAGATTCAATTTTAATGTATTTTTTTTGGCCATGGAAATTTGCTAATTGGAATGGTTAATTAGCATAGTTGACATGGTTAGTTTAATGGCTTTGTATATATGCTTATGTTCCAGAGGGCTTTCTCATGTCTATGACCCTTTGGACAGTTTATGCAGCTATGTTTTCTCTCTGTTGAATTGTGTATGTTTGGTTATTTTGGTTTCAATTAGGTTCAAGTTCGATGACGAAAGGGTTACGAAAGAAGATTTGAAGAGGGCATTAGAAGAGCAATATGGTGGCGAGGAGGAGGTAATGAGTTACTTTGTCCAATGTGTATCTGCCTCCAACAACTTATCTTCGTATTTAGGGAAGAACAACATACTGATCTTCTTGTTGTCTTGCACCTTTCTCAACAGCTGCCCCAGACAAATCCTGGCTACAATAATGCTCCATTTAAATTTACAAAATACTCGAATGCATACATGCTTGTGTATATACGGGAGAGTGACAAAGAAAAGATAATATGTGACGTGGACGAGAAGGATATTGCAGAACACCTTAGGGTAACATATACTGATGTTTTTAGATTTATGTGGCATTTTCCAGCTGAGTTTGGCATGTGAGGTATATAGTTAGAGGTTTGTGTTTTATGTTTTTCTAGATAAGGTTGACGAAAGAGCAAGAAGAGAAGGAAGACAAGAGAAGATACAAAGCACAGGCTCATCTCTACACTATTATAAAGGTTGATACTATTTATAGAAATTCAAATTAAATTGCTGAATGGTCACTTCTTTACATTTTGGGGAATGTTACTAATGTATTTTGATATGTCTAGGTTGCTCGTGACGCTGACCTATCAGAACAGATAGGGAAAGATACATATTTTGATCTTGTTGATCATGACAGAGTTCATAGTTTTCGTATTCAGAAACAGATGCCATTCAACCTTTTCAAGGTACTTGTATTCTTTTGTCTGGGCAGTATTTTTTCTTGCTGCTTATGCATTATGTTTAATACAATTATTGTTCAATTTTGAATGAAGTTGCTACAAATATCAATTTAACATTTTTCCAGATATTATTCAAACAGTTGACTGTATCTCAGCATGCAAGTTGAATTTAGCATTGTGTTTAAATATAAATTTATAGCTGTATTCAAGCAAAAAACCAGAAACAAGTGAATGCATGACGTGGCTAATTTAGAGTGCTGGAGCCTATGCCTTGACAACGACATGACTAAAATTGTGAAGTCCTGAAGTCATCTGTTATATTCATTCAAAGTTGGAGGATAATTTTTTTAATGAAGTGTTGTTAAAACTTCAGCTACTCTAATGGTCTATCTTGGGCTGCAGGAGGAGGTGGCCAGAGAATTTGGCATCCCTGTTCAATTCCAGCGTTTCTGGATATGGGCGAAGAGGCAGAACCATACATACCGTCCAAATCGACCTTTGACGCCACAGGAGGAAACACAATCTGTATGCTACCACTTCTCGATAATGCTCTCTATATCGTTGGTTTCTATTAAGCACATTTGCATTTCTTGTTTTGATTAATATTTGGTATAAAATTTTAAATTTGTTGGTTGGAGATTTGCATGCATATAATAGATGATTGTTATACTATACATCTGGCTAGATTTTGTTAGCATTGCGGTTTAACCACAAGAACGAAGTTGAAGGGGATGATTTAAACAATGAGATCAGAAATCGACAGTGCTTAGTTAAATGCTGACAGGATCGATGTCCATGGATACGGGATCAACCATAATGTGATTAGTAAATTAGAACGGATCATTTTTTTGTAAAATGCAATTAAACACATTAGTGTATTTTGATACAAATGTTGGTAAGTCAACAAAGCAAATATGATGCTCAAACTTCATTATTTCACGGAAGTTTGATCATTGTGTAATGTTATAGTAATTATCCACGAATTCCAAGTTCTCTTTAAATGTTCTCGCTACAATATCTCTTTGAAGCTATCTGCTGGATACATGATGTGTTATCTCACTTGATTGTAGTTTGTTCCATATGCACATGCTTTTATATGATAGTCATGATAGGCTTTATCAATGTACGATTTTGCTTCAACTTTCAACATAATTTTCCATCTCTAGTCCAAGATATTCTAAGAATTCTCGAATGTTTTGAACTTCTAAAAATTTCTCAGATTAGGATTCTGTTTCAGCTATTGACTTAACTTGCAAACACATCTGCCCATGTTTAGTCCTGAAGTTTTTTATAGAATTTTTGAATGCTGATGAAATGTTGTGAAACCCCGTATCTATTAATTGACTGGTAGGCATTATTTTTTCTGTTTTGTGTCCTTTTATTATTATTGTAAGTGGATGGGGGTGGAATACGCTAAATTGGAGCCTTCTTGTGCTTGCTTTTAGCTCATATGCTTGTTGATATTGTCCAAACTCCAAAAGTATTTGCTGCACTGTGTCTTGTTTTCCCTGGTACTGCTTTATCATATATGTAGTTGAAATATTCATTATATGCTATCTCCATTGCACTTCTCGTATAGTGGTGTTTTTGCCCGAGTCTGCTTTGAAATGCACATGTAGGAGGATATATCAAATGCGTTACTGTTTATGATAGTAACCATCTAGATTTGCAGGTAGGACAATTAAGGGAGACTTCCAATAAGAATCACAATGCTGAACTGAAATTGTTCTTGGAGATAGAGACTGGAGTGGTAATATATTCTTTGCAAATTAATTAATACATGGTTGCTGTTAGCTCTTTGAGAAGCTGTACATTTTTTTCAGTACAGTAGTTTTACTATAATTGTATTTTGTTTCAGGATCTGAATCCTCTTCCCCCACCAGATAAAACCAAAGATGATATACTTCTTTTCTTCAAGCTTTATGATCCTGAGAAGGAAGAACTCCGGTAGGTTAAGATGTTACTTTGATGTTTCCTTCTTTTCTGAGAAGTGTGTTTTATAGTTATTGCTGTGAAGTTAGATAAGTCAGGAGAAAAGACTTTTTGTAAAACTTTTCTCAAACATGATCCTCAGGAATGCTGTTGTAGAACTAGAACTCTTTAGTAACCGCTGCTGATAAGAATAAGAAAACATTTTTTCGGCAATATGTGATGATGGTTTCTTCAGCAATTGCAACTTTTCTTGTTTTCCAGCTTTGTTGGTAGGTCCTTTGTGAAGGGTTTTGGCAAGCCAATTGAAATTATACCGAAGTTGAATGAAATGGCGGGATTCAGTCCTGATGAAGAAATTGAACTCTACGAGGTCTGTTTCCTCCTCATACTGCCAACTTGACGGTTGCCTTTGCTATGGGTTCAATATTTTATATACTTCCATAAATGATTTTAAATTCTTGTTTGTCATCAGGAAATAAAATTTGATCCATCTGTCATGTGTGAGCGGCTGGAGAAGAGTGCTTCATTTAGATCTAGCCAAGTATGAGTCTCAAGATTTCCACTTACAGATGTTTTATAGAACTATAGGTGAAGTGGCACTTAAATATGACGAAGTTTCTTTTCCTTCATCTCAGCTTGAAGATGGAGACATAATTTGCTTCCAGAAACTCCATCAGACTCATGCTGTAGAGAAATACCGATATCCTGATGTTCCTTCTTTTTTGGAATATGTTAAAAATCGTCAGGTACGGTTTGATTTTTTAGAAAATTATTTCTATTACTGCAACAGGTAGAGTTAAGCTTGTGGATTCGAGTCACATCGTGTTAATACAGAAAGTTTACACAGTTGCTTCGGTTTGCATCAATTAAGCATGTTTGTGGTTCCGGCTTTTGGCTAGGATAAAGCTCATATAGAGTGCTGGGCTAGGGTTGATTGCTCATATAGAGTGCTGGTCAGTGTAACTTGCCAAAACATTCCCATTTGTTCCACCTATGTAAAAATTTAAAATTTCAAGAGTAAAATATCTATGAAGCAATAATTACAAATGAGTAATGCATTAATGAAAGCTTCTCCCACATAGGTGGATATGTGGAGTGAACTCCATGCATATAAAGGTGTCCAAGGCTTTGGCTTAGGTTAAATATCAAGGATAAAGTACAAAATATATGAAGCATTATGTACAAATCACTTATGCATTAAGAGTTGCATGTTTACTTGTTGCCTGAGGATTAGGCTCTATGTCTGGAAGATCTGCAATTTAGGGGTCATTTACCAAATTTTTACCGGGTAAGCGCTTACCGGCAAGAGATTCGTATTCAACTACCTTATTGTGTGACATCCTTGGCTTTGAAAACTTATTGTTGGTAAGCGTTTTAAACCCAGTACGTGTTTACTGGGTAAGGGTCATTGCCCACACTTACCATGGTATGAGTCTCGGTTAAGAGTCTCGGTTCTTGGCTCTTTACCTTGTCTCAATCAATAAGGTAAATGACATTGGTAAGCACTTATCTCGGTAAGCGTTTAGTATACGACCCCTCAGTGTAAATCGGTTCCCTATTTCGGTTGGAATATTCGAATATCTAATGATATTAAGTGAGCTTCCCCATGCCTATTTCATATAGTTCTGTTCTTTCCAGGTAGTTCAATTTCGATCTCTCGATAGACCTAAAGAGGATGATTTCAGTCTGGAATTGTGAGTTCAATTTTCTATTACCAGATTGCCATAGAATGAACCTGATGCTGTTTGCTGACTGCTGACCAGTTCTCTTTGATGTGTTCACAGGTCAAAAATGCATACATATGATGACGTGGTGGAGAGAGTGGCCCAGAAGCTTGATCTGGACGATCCATCCAAAATCAGGCTTACTCCTCACAACTGCTATTCCCAACAACCCAAGCCCCATCCCCTTAAATATCGAGTTGCAGATCATCTGCAAGATATGCTGGTTCACTACAATCAGGTTTTTGTCATTTGGGTTTTTTAAATTGATTCTTTACATGGTAATTTTCATTTTGAATGAAAAAACCATTAAACTTCCACATTTTGAATGCTTAGGCCATTGAACTATTTTTTTCAATGAAAAAAACATTGGAGTTTCCCATTTTAAATGATTAAGTCCTTTTACATTTTTACATTTTTTTTTCAATAAAATTAACCATTGAACATTTAGAAAAAAATTTAAGCTATTTTGATAATGGTGAAATATGGAGCGAGCCTATTAACATATTTACTCTTTTTTGCACACAGATTTCTGATATCTTGTACTATGAAGTGTTGGACATCCCTCTGCCACAGTTGCAGGGTCTAAAAACTCTGAAGGTTGTTTTTCATCATGCTACAAAGGAAGAGGTATGTGTTACTAAAACTCCTATGGTTTCTTTCCTTCATTCAAGGGGGAATAAAAGTGTCCTATTTTTGCTGAATATTTTATGGGTATATTTGTTGGTTTTTATATTATGTTGTGCATTTTTTTGCAGCCTGTAGTTCATAATATCAGGTTGCCTAAGCAGAGCACTGTCGGAGATGTTCTCGATGAGTTAAAGACAAAGGTATGCTTTAAATAATAATTACATGGAATCACACTGAAGTTATCTTAAAACTCGATCGAACATAAAAAGGCATCTTAGATTGTTCGTCAAGGCAAATTTTGTGTATATTACTGCATCTTGAGGTAGGTGTTACTCCAAACTGAGACATTGCATGAACTTAAATAATGGTTTTACATTTTTATCTGCGTATTTATGACCAACTTCTGTCAAGGTGTCAAGGATGCAAAAAATGAAAAAGCATACTTTTATTTCTATTTTCATTGAAGTCTTGATTTTTTTTCACTGCAAATATAATGTTTCATATTTAATGCCACATCTTTTGTAGCATATTCGTGTAATTAAGTTGCCTTTTTTTGATATTATTTGTGATGACTGATGTGTTAAATTTCACATTCAATTCAGGTGGAATTGTCGCATCCAAATGCGGAACTGAGACTGCTTGAAGTATTCTACCATAAGATTTACAAGGTATTGCATTGGCTTCACTTTATTGACATAATGATATCCTGTCGTTGAGCTCCTATCCAAATTGTTTCTGTTATTCCTTATATGTGCATATATATATATATATGTGTGTGTGTGTGTGGTTGTGGCAACCAAACACTTTCTTCCTATATCTTGTGTGTCTGGTTTCTTGATTTAGAAAATTTGCGGGCCGTTTACCAAATGCTTACAGGTGAGCATGGTAGTGCTTATTGGTTAAGAAACGATTACCAACAATCCATTTTGATGGCCGAGAATGTTCCTGAAGGATTGTAAAAAAAGTTGTAATGTTTGATCAATATGCACCTATATTTTTTTTTTGTTTCTTCTGCTGCCAGCCTTTTTAACTTATGTTGAATTGTATGTTACGTTCTGTTCTGTAGTTTTTAGTATTTTTCTTTATTTCTTCTTGCCTGCAGGTTTTTCCGCTGACCGAGAAAATTGAGAATATAAATGATCAATACTGGACATTGCGTGCAGAGGAGGTAAGTTATGTTGCAATTCTTTCTTTTGTTATTACCTACGAATAATATATGCTGTTTTTTCACATCGAACTAATATCTAGAAATCAACATGTACTTTTTGGAGGTTGCTTGGGGTTAGAAAGTTCTTTTGTTGCTTGATATGAAGTCTTTATTTTTTTGCCTTAGATTCCAGAAGAAGAGAAAAACCTTGGGCCCCTTGATCGCTTAATTCATGTTTACCATTTCACCAAAGAGACTGCGCAGAACCAGATGGTACGTAAATGTAGATTAACAGCTGTTTGGACAATATCATCGCGTGATTCATTTACAGTTCCATCTTTAATGATTTTGTAGCAAGTGCAAAACTTCGGAGAGCCCTTCTTTCTGATAATTCGCGAAGATGAAACTTTGGGAGATGTGAAAGTTCGTATTCAAAGGAAGTTGCAGGTTGCTGATGATGAATTTGCCAAGGTACCGCATATGATAGATAGTACTTAGTAGATACTCATGATGCATAAGTGGTAGTTAAATTTCCCTACTCGGACAGACAACTAAAAAAAACTTGTTGTCCAAGTTTGGTACCACAATTAGATTGGGACTTGACTAAAATAGGTGGAGCAAAAATCAGGAAGATGAGACAAGTTTGATAAATGACGAAACTATCCCTGTCCAATTAAAACTGTAAAACCTTACCACAATTCTTCGCTTGCTTCTGATATTCACCATATAATGATTTCTCATCAGTTAGCGATATTCAACTTGCTGTAGTGCTACTTTTTCTATAATTCTTTTTTTTTGTTTATTAAAATGCAATTGAAGTTTGCATTTTTTTTGTGGGTGGTCAGTGGAAGTTTGCATTTTTATCTCTTGGGCGGCCCGAGTATCTTGATGACTCTGACATTGTGTCTAACCGTTTTCAGGTTCATCGTTGTTTAGACTTGCATTTTTATTGATCTTATTTACTTTATCTACTTGCACTGAGCTATGAAATTGTGTTATTTATTTATTTATTTAGAGAAAAGATGTTTATGGTGCTTGGGAGCAGTACCTTGGATTGGAACACCCAGATACCAGTCCTAAAAGGCCATTCACAGCTAACCAGGTAACTTTATTTTGGTTTCCAGGGTGCGTATGGTATGTTGGACTTGAAACGACATAGGAGAAACTCGTTGTCCACATTTGTTTCAACGTTTAGATTTTAGACCGGGACAGGACAAGTGTGAGTGGGGACAACAGTGCTTTTTTTTGCCTCCAAAATAGGCAGACCTGTCAAAAACTGACATGACACGCTAACCAGACATGATGTCTATGATGCACAGAAACGCCTAGGGTTAGGCCATTCCCGTTTCCGATACTTGCAGGAAACCGATACTTCTTAGAAACGCCAAGAAACGTTTCCTCTTCACCAGAAACGTTTCTGGTCAAGTTTCGGGCTTTTTAACTCCAAAAAACTGAAGGCTGATGGGCTTGGGCTAAATTGATCGTATTCCATTCCTAATCCCTATTAATTCTATTTGATCATTATCAATCGAATTGTCGATCATTCATATTAGATATCAGTCAAATTAGTCGATCATTCTTCATTCATATCAGTCGATCATCATCATTCATCAGTGATCATAATTCATATCAGTCCTAATCGATTATGGCTTCTGCTTCTCATCATTCTCTTGGATTTTCTATTTTGGTTGAAGTTTCTTTAATATATATAAATATATATTTTTTATATTTTATATTTGCCGTATCTTTGCCGTATCCGTATCTTGAATCTTTGAGATTTGCCGTTTCCCGTATCCGTTACGTATCCGTTTCCCGTTGCCGTATCCGTTTCCGTGCAACCTAGATAAATGTTATACGGATTAATATTGTTACTGGGTTTATTGGTGAAGAGGATAAACGTGTTACTCGTGTGGTGTCGGGTTAGGCGGGTTAAATCACGTTGTGTTCAGGTTGGGGGTTTTGACCCGTTTATTAAACAGGCCGGGCTTGGGTTGCGCACTCTCAACCCGTTTAACTTTGAACCCTAGTTGATTCGACACGGTTGCCAGGTCTAAAAATAGGCAAATAAAAATCATGGAGGTTTACAAAGAGTGGTAAATCACTATGGACCAGTTCAGTCCCGTTTGCATACCAAACGCACCCCTGATGTATAAAGTTGTTTGTTTTGTGTGATTACTACTACTAATGCATGTTATTGTTTTTACTTTGCAGAACCGCCACACATATGAGAAACCGGTTAAGATATACAACTAGGAAGAGAATTGCATAGCAAGTTGGTGACTAGAAAAACAATATGTAAAGTATTTGAAGGAGTATATGGCACAGTTAAAGGTTTTGTTTATCATCTATGAATTTGTAGGCTGCTGCCTGCTTTTCATTTTTTTTACTTTCAAGTTTTTGCTTCTTTTTCACCACCTGTGGGTCCATAGTTTTGTGTTGGGTTAACTCTGTGCTATGCAGTTCAGTTCAGTGCAGTACATAAACAAGATTTTTTGGCTTATGAGTTATAGGTGGGTGGGGTATTCATCTCTTCAACCCCTTGTAAAACCTTTTGACTTTGACATGAACAATGATGGAATTCAGTTTTTGTGTAAAAAAGTTGCATTCACATTTCTACTGCTTGGTTCAGTTTTTGTTTTCTTTTTTGATACATCCATTTTTGTATGATTGTAATGTATGCAAATTGTTTCATTTTTTTTTAAAATACAGAATCAAAAGTTAAAGTTTACAAAAATAAATTATATTCATCTCTATCAAATTCTTTAGTTTGGAGAATCTAACATTAAATATAGTATTAAAATATTTCATTCTTCATTAGATATTGTTTCTTTCTAAATATTTATTTTTGGGGTGTTTATTGTATTTGAAAAAAAAAATCTCTCTACTTTTTGCTGTTTGGAAGTAGTTTTAGTAGTTTTGTGTAAACTATTGAAGCAAAATATTAAATCTTCGTATTCTTCGTTTTAGAGAAATTATTGAAGATTCTCTTAGATACTTGGAATTTATGTTTCAAAATAAATGCATATATTTCAATTTAAGTTTGGTAAAATAAGTGTATATATTTTTGTTTAAGTTTATTTTAAGATAAATGTCTTACTTTCAAAATAGTTACTAAATTTCGATATTTATTCTTAATTGTGAATTTATAATGTTTTGTTACTTGAGAGTTGATAAGTGTAGTAAGGGTAAAATTCTATGCTTTTTGGGGGATAATTATTTCGAGACAAAAAAAAACTAGAGTAGTAATAAGTAATAACAAATTAAACGTGGACAAAAAGCTTGGGAGTCAACTTGGTTCGTCTTGGTAGACCCAATATTGTAACGAACCAGCCTGTTTAGGGACCATCAAACCTCAAGTTATCTCTGGTTGCAAAGGAACGATCAAAACTAATACATCTTAAAAAGATAGGTTCATTTGAGAAGATAATTAACTTACAGGAACGGTTAAATCACATGTGATACACACATGACGTGTTCTTAGTTGTTGTATTGCATAAGTTTTCATGAGAATTACACATGCATCTAGATTCATGTATGATTACTCAAGGAGGATAGATATGATTCTCTTAAGTTAATAATCTTCTAATTTGATCCTTCTTCCCATCTTATAATAAGAAAATGTAGTCATCTTTAAAAGGAGCTCAACAGGATAAGATTATTCAAAATTTGAAAATGATAATTATACTTAAAAGAATCTATCTTAGAAAAAAGAATCTCATGTTATATCTCACTTCTTGAAATATAAGATGATAAGCATAAAGCATAGAAGATAAAATCAAATTTTGATAAAAGATCAAGGAGAAAAGATATAGAATGAAAAAGAGAAATTGCTCACAATGACTATTTCTGATAAAAGGTCATACCAATCTCACAGTTTGATGTCTAATATAAAGAGGGAAACAGATCAAAAGGGCCATTTGTTTTACTCAAATTGGTCTATTAGTCATTTCTCTCTTGTTTTTACTAAAAATGTCATGAGTGTGAAAGACCAAAAATTTAGGAGGCAGCCATGTGGATCTTGGAATGTTTATACATATCCGAAAAGAAATAAATCAATTTTTATGCTAAGTATATTTGATAATGAGATGGAAGTACATTCGGCAAATGGATTAAAAATGAAATATCATGCTTCAACACCGAGTCATTGGAAAAGAACATTCGACATAAATGTCTCAAAACATAAACCCAATGGGAACATCAAACACCAAATGTGATACCAAAGGGACCCCAAGTTTGGTGTAACTAATAGTAAGATTTTACACCAATAGAATAAGAAAAAAAAAACATATTTTGGTGTAGAATTTGGTGTTAGCCATTGAGCAAATTTATTGATTACACCAATTTTTTATGAGTTTGGTGTAAGATTTGGTATGACTTATGAGAGATATATGCCCTAATTACTATCCTAAAAGGACATGAAACTTACCACACAATAAACCACTTCTCCAGTATCATTTGTAATGTTCCAAGTTCAAAGTAACAAATCAAATAAAAAAAATCTTTAAATCAATTAGAACCATGACTAGAATACTTGTAAGGAACTCAAATATAAGCTCACCAGCACCAAAAATAATCAAACAAGACTGAGATTGGTTTATAGTTCTCTTACAAGTTGAACTGTCCAAAGTACACAAAACTTTGCTACAATGAAACCACACCTAGTGACTAATTTTAGGACTCAAACAATAGAGAAGTTGCATATTTGGCCTACAGTACTCTATAAGAAATCAAGCCATCGATGGTCTCCACGACTAAGCGGTTCATCTTCACGAGTAACAGCAAATATGATCTGGTTTTAGGGCCTACATTCACAAACAGCAGAGCCTAACTTAGCAGACTTCATTTCTCCTCAATACATATTATATATAGGGGCAGTGTCAAACAAGAAGCTAAACATTATGCAAGAATGAGAGAAGTACAATATCATACATGATACACTCATAAACAAGCTTAATCATGTATGATTAAACAAATGTTACGTTGACAATACATATACGTTTAATCATATATGATTGAACACACTCAAAGGGTATGTAATCATAAATTCATAATATATGATATTGAGACTTCTCGCCTTCTTGCAAAATGTTTAACTTCTCACATATATATAGTGGAACCTCCCATATCTCAGGTTCCACATATTCACATATGATATCAGAAACTAAGTCTACCACTCTAGAGACTCGAATATCTGAAGCAATTTTTATCCTCCTCTAACCCCTGTCGACACTCTGGGATGATTCATGCCTTCGTTGAATGGGTATGTTAAGAGTCTCACATCCACGAGACTTGGATCATTTCTTCTCAAAATACATGTTTGGAACCTCACTTCTCTACTCAAGGGTTCTTCTGGGAGTAATCTAATGGGTTCCACATATTCTCACAAGGGTTGCTAGTGTGGTTTTGGGATGATGTTCATATTCTTTTTGTAGGTAACGACAATTGGCATAGGTTTACAAGCCTAATAGGTAGTTGACACCAAAGAGTTTAAAACAAGAGAGGATGTGTTTATGCTGACCTAATTCCAGTGATGCAACTTCATCTTGGGTGAAGAAGTTACCATTCTTTGTTTTCCTTTTGAGGTTCAGATTCATTTTCTCAACAGCTGCAAGCATATCCTGTAGAAAGTGCAGAATCAGTACTTGAAATGCTAGGGAGGAATCAGTATCTATAATTTCAGTCATAAGTGAAAATGCATTGTACCCAAAGTTTGAAATGAAAATTTACCTCCCAAGATGCTAAACTTTTCATATATGAAGGAAGACTTTCGTAAACATCTTTAGGTACATCTATTAAAGATTGGGAATCTTCAAATGCTTTCAACTCATTTGGTTCATCCTCTATTCTCATGACAAAACCGTGTCGCTCATGTTAGAAATATGGAAAGAAGAACGGGAAAAAAAAACAAAACAAAAAGAGAGCTGCACACAGTTATTTACTTTCTATTTCTGTGATACCCGTGGCTGATTCATATAGTCCGTCCAACTCAATCTTATTGTTGCCTGCAGTTAGAGATGAAGATACAGTCATACAGAAGTATACCAAGATATAAACATGCAGATTGCTGTTACTAAAAGAAACTGCAGATTAAGGCTGTGTTTGGCAAAAATAAGCTAGCTTATAAGCTAACTTATTGAAATGCTAGTTGGAGTAGTATTTCAGGAGCTTTTTGTAACTTTTTTCCAATTATACTCTTATTAATATCGATTATTATACCCCCAAATACCCTTTTTGGTCATTTTACATACTCATAAGCTAGTTCTTGCGGAAACTAATTTATTCATAAGCTAGCTTATCAGCTAGTTTGCCAAACACAGCCTAAGCAAACAAGCAAGAGCGAACATGCCTTTATTACATATATAATATCCCCTTGATAAAATAAGAGATCAAGCACAGATGATTTCATGTAAGATGTTAATATTGATATCATTTTATTAATTTCCACACATCATGGTCCTGTTCTTTATATAAGCTGTGTCAATCAAGTAAAATCCTTTCAATCACCATTCTTTACAATGAAATATTAATCAGAGAAATCAATCACTGATCTTAGATAGTTGCATCAGCTAACCTTCAGATACAATAGTGGCAAGAGAAGCATCAGAAATCCCAAGATTCTGCAAGCTCAACATATCATCAAACCTAACTACAGTTAAGAAGCGTAATCGTATCACAGACTTGAAATTGACATTCATGACTTGCACTAGCGAATGAAAATTTGTCATGACTGCAACTCGGAGATTTCTTCAATGGAAGATCTTAAATCATCAAGAGTTCAAGACATGTAAACAAGCATAGTTAACAGGGGTCAAGTTCACATGAGACCAAACTGTTTTCGTGAGACTGGTGAGACCAAGATTTTACACTTGAAACTTCACAGTAAAGCACCGTGAAGACAAAAAAAGAAATTCAAACCTTCACAACAGCAAAAACATTGTGAAGGTTACCTTCACAGTATGAAGTTTCAAGTGTAAAATCTTGGTCTAACTGGTATCACGAAAACTGTTTGGTCTCACATGATCCCAAGTCTAACTAAGGTTCCATTAAGAGGCAACCTCTGAATAGTTAAGAGGTGAATCCTGTTTGGCAAAAAAATGGAT
>LUCG01247867.1:0-17246 GCA_001633085.1 Carthamus tinctorius
AAAAATTTCCCTCCCCGCCCCGCCTCGTAAACACCTGACATTATGGAGAAGCTATTGGAGACGTCCTGAGCTTTTAGGTGTAATGTAGGAAGCCAAGTAATTTCAAAAGATATCCCTCCAAAATTATGGAGAAGCTATTAGAGATGTCATGAGCTTTTATTTTAGGTGTAATGTAGGAAGCCAAGTAATTTCAAAAGATATCCCTCCAAATTATAAACACACTTATCCATTTATAAGAAAAACCATTTCAATACAAATTAATTTTATTTATGGAGAAGAACTTACTTAACGGAAAACCAAAAGAATAACCCTATATCTCAATCAAAGATTACAAAACTTGAGCAACCAGGAAGACTTGATGATGACTGAAAACATCACAATTTGTTTTTTATAGACAAAATGATCAGTAACTTAGCATAGAAACAGAAGAGACACAATGCCAACAATTTGTTCTTCTTTTAAAGATTTCTTGGCCAATGATAAACAGAAAACATTAGAACAAGCATCTCTCTTCTTTTGGTAACAAGAACCCTAACATTTATTACTTTTATTTAGCATTTCAAGAAAAAACCAAAAATTCATAAAACCATGGTGAAGCATATCCACAAGTTTCAATTCCTTGGGGGCCCTGAGGATATGAGTGAAATGGGTAAAGACTAAAGAGTGTTAGTTGAACTTGAACATGAAAGTTGCTTTTTTACTCATTGGAGAAACTCACACAAAGAGATGATACAGATTGGAGCAATTCCCAGATCAATTTCACTTTTGCCCCACAACAAATTTCAACCCCCAAATCCAATTTCAAATTCAAACCCTAGAAATGGAACCCATTTTCCAAAAAGAAGTAGAGTTCCACCAAACAAGTTATCTCTTCACAAAACTTCCCCTATCTGCATTCCTTCTTTCTCCATCAAGGCTACTGTTTCTTCAGGTTAAATTACCCCCTTAACCCCTCTTCTTGATTTTCTTCCAATTTGACATTATTTAGAAAGAACCCTTCATGGGATCACTGTATATGAAACTCTAATTGGGATTCTTGTAGGTTTCTTATGAAATTATGGAGCTTTAAGCAAATGTGTATATGGGTGTGTCTATTAAGTAAATTGAAACTCTAATGTGGGAATGTTATTAAGTTTCTTTAAGTATTTATTATAGAAATCAAGAAATCTTTAACAAATCTATGTTTTAACTACTGACCATTTGCTATATGTGTGTGATCATGGATGTTATAGTAGGAAATACAGAATATGTTGATGAGCCTGCTACAAATGTGAAGTCTCAGACATCGTTGAGTCTTTCGGATTGCCCGAATTCGTTATTTTTGATCGGAACAGGTTGATCTCTAAAGCATTGCTTCTAGTTTTTGCTTCACTTCTACAGAGTGGTCTCAAAATGAATCCCAAATTCTGGGTCCATTTGATGTTTCTATAATTTGTGGAAATCTAATTCTTTCCCTTCATTGGATTCTAGGATTTAGAGAAAAGGTTTTTGCAATAATAGGCATTAAGGTCTATGCCGCGGGGTTTTACATGAACCCCTCGATCTTGGATAAGTTGGAAGGCTGGAGAGGACGAAATGCAGCTGAAATTCAAGAGGATTCTTCTTTATTCGACTTTATCTATCAGAGTACTTACAACTTCCGTGTGTGTGTGTGTATAGAGAGAGAGGGAGTAAGGTTCACGGGAAAACCCCAAAAAATGGAAAACTGAAAAATGCCCTAATAATCGTTCATCTATACGATATGCACTTGTGTATACAGGTACTTGAAGATGTTTCATGGGTTCTACGCATATCTGCATACCGGAAAAGTTACTTACAAATTACATGTATGCACAATCAAAGCATTAGTAGCCTAGTGGTCGGTAACATCCTTGGGAGGGACAATGGAGGGATGGGCATCCCTGTCTACCCGGGTTCGATTCATAGGGTGAGCATGTGGCGATACCCTGACCATGGATCGGCTTTCGGGTAGGTCCATGGTCGCCGAGGATTAGTCGGGTTCCCGTATGGATCCAGAATACCTCGTCGACTTCGTGTCGGGACGTGTGCGTGAGTTATCTGCCATTCAAAAAAAAAATTACATGTACTGTATAGATTAATGGTTACTAGGGTGTTACTCGGTTTTTCATTTTTTAGCCGGCTCCCGTGAACCTATCCCTATACATCTCAATGATTACCACCCTCCTATATAGGTCTGTTCATGGAAGGACTTTGTATTTTGTAAGAACTGTGAGATCCATTCATAGCCACACATGTTGAATTCATGCATGGTAATTCAGTGTGATTACTTAAACCAAACCAACATGTTTTCTATCTCAAACATTAAACCCAAACATGGTGATTCATACTGTTAATACTCATTCATTGATCTAAGGCATGAGTGCTTTATGTCTCAAACATTAAACCTAAACATGGTAATTCATACTGTGAATACTCATTAAAATAGTGGATATAATTGGATCTCACTGTTCTCACAAATAACCCGGTTCTCAAATGATTACCACCCTATATGGATATACTGGATAGTATATAAATGCTTACAGGATTTCTAATGAAATGCAGCTCCTCTAGAGAAATCATTACAGATAGTTCTAGTCCGAGATATCGACGGCAAAACATTCTGGGATGCTCTAGACGAAGCTGTCTCTCCAAGAATCAAATCGCCCACTTCAGTCGATCAAACCGCCCTCTCAACATTCCGTGGCATCTTTCAAAATCGCCCGTTAAAGAAAGGAACTTCCATATTCTTGACTTGGCTTCAACCCTCCAAAATGCTGGTTCACTTATCGGCCGAAGGGATTCCATCGGCTGCAGATGCTACAATCCAATCAGAAAACGTCACACTCTCGCTCTTTGACGTGTTTTTTGGCCGTGGACTCGTTTCTCCGTCCTTAAAAACTTCGGTTAGCAACGGTTTGGCTTCAATTCTCAAATAAAACTCAGTAATCTGTTAGATTTTTGGAATAAACGTAACATGTTAAGTAAGCCACGATCATGATCATAGAACTTGATCTGGTTTGATCTTTTCTAGCATCTTTAGAACTTCTGACATGTTTGGTCTTTTGGATGGCTCGGTTTCTAGGCACATTAATGCGATACTAAACACCTGATTAATCTCGTCTTCAGGGTAGTCTTCTAATCTGTTATCGAGCACGTATTCTTCCTTCTTATCTTGAACAACTGTTTTCACCTGTTGTATAGTTTGCAGTTTCAGTATCGGCCAAACGCTGAAAAGGGTCGAATCTTTTAACTATAAAGACTTAAAAAGGTCGAATCTTTGACTATAAAAAGACTTACCCAAGTTACAAGCTTGGTTCCCTCTTCGATAAATGCTTCATCTGTAGGTTTTCTCCCGGTTAGAAGCTCGAGTAGAACGACGCCAAAACTATATACATCTCCTTTAGTTGTAGCCCTTCCCGTGTCAAAATACTCTAGAAATATAATTATTACGTTAATGCGGTAGGTTCTAATGATAACCGCGTATATTTCAAGAACCAATTATTCGTTCTTTATTCATGATGAACATCATATGATAGATATTGATAATGAAAACTATTCATAATGAAGCATGATGAAAATGCATGATATTCATGATTATTCAGGGTTATTCATTATGAATAATGCATAAAGATAGGTGTAGTGAGACCATACCAGGGGCAAAGTATCCGAAAGTCCCGGCTACGAGAGTGGAGACATGAGTCTTGTCTTGCTCCATCAATGTTGCTAACCCGAAATCAGAAACTCTAGCCTCAAAGTTTTCATCCAACAAAATGTTGCTCGATTTGATATCTCTGTGGATGATACGAGGGATACAGTCATGATGAAGATACGATATTCCCCTTGCAGCACCTACCGCAATTTTGTATCTTGTAGACCAGTCTAACACCTTTTCCATCGTTCTTCCTGCATCAATCATACTCATTGTAAACAACAATCGTTTGCATATCTTCCCACTAATCTCTCAAGATAAACTATGATAACCATTTGAAGTCTCACATCAGCCAGACTTTCAAAGACTCTTTTCAAGAGATTTAATAGAGTTCCACATATCTTATATGGTATCAGAGCAAATATCTGCCGTTGTATAGGGCAATCTATGCCTGTTCTTTCTTAGAGTGATTTGATAGAGTTTTAGACATCTTACATGGTATCAGAGCAAATGTCTGACACTTTTGGGACAATGTGTACAAATCTAGCTCCCTCTGAGCGCTCTAGGACAATTCGTCGTACCCGTTCTTTTGGAGAGTAATCTAATGAGGTTTCATATATTCTCACAATAATGATAATGAAAACTAAACAAATTATGCAAATAGAAAAATATGTTCATACCATGGAGTAGTGTGTCTAAACCTCCATTAGGCATCAACTCATAGATGAGCAGATTATAGTTAGGCGCGGTATAATAACCGTGGAGAGTAACTATATTCCGATGCTTTATATCCCCCATTGCTTCCAACTCTCGCTCGAAACCTCGATCTTGCTCTGTCGTTTCTTTGCTCAACTTCTTGACGGCAAAAGAGGTCGAGTCGTTAACGGTGAGTCTGTAAACCGTACCATACCCCCCGGATCCAATTCTATCTTTGCTGGTCAATTTCATGGTCTTCTTCAAGAAAATGTCTGATTTTATGGACTTAATCTTTGGTGATCTGAACAACACCAGCTTCCCACCTGAAAATGCACATAAAAATGTAAGTGGAGAAGTGGAGAAGAAGAAAGCAAAGTCCATGAAAAATGAAAGTTTACCAGAAAAGGTGTTATGTTGCATGACCAAATGCTTTCTTTGCCATCGGCGGTACATAAGGATCGCTACCGTGATCTTCGCGATCACGAAAGCGAGTACGCATATCGTGATGTAGAGTCCCAAGAACCGGGCACTACCCATGTCGGTTAAACAAGTTTAGTGCGGTAGGCAAGAGAAATATATGATGTTAGAAAACAGATAGAGAAAGAAGAAAATTGAAAGTACTATAGATGTGTTTGACATTGAGTGAGGAACTCAGCTTTTCGTCATAGTAGTTGTACGTAGGGCCCGGTAAGGCGATAATGTCACAAAATGGAGCTAACGACAGGTGTGAATACTTTCTTGGTCGTGGTATTAGAAAGACGGTTTAATACTACTGTAGATTTTCCTGACTGTTATGTTATCTGGGTATTATGAGATTGATTGATTGATCTATGTACAAGCTGGTCTGGACATTCACGGTTTAAAGATTTTATTTTTTTTTTTTCTGAAAAAGGAAAAATGAAGTTAGATACATGTGATGGGGTGGTTGGTTATATAGACAAAGAGAACAGCTGTGGAGTAATTTTTGGTAAAAGTTAGGTGGAAATTTATATTTGCAGCAAAATTTGGTCAAATATTATTAGCTGCACGGGTTCTTTTCTCATTCTATTTGTCAACTAAATAATAATATATTAACTTGTTATCATTAATCATTTTGCTTTTTAAATAAAACATTTCCAAATCAGAAGTTTTTTATACTTTGAGGTTTTGACAAATTGAATTTAATTTACTAACTTTAATGGAAATAAAAAGACCAATTATAAAAGAAACCTACTATTCCTTCAAGTTGTTACCAAATCAGTGTTTATTGGCTTAGAGATTTAGGGCTTGTTTTTTAGCAGTTTAATGTGTTTAATAAGATTCACAACTTATTTTATCAGTTATAAATGTCTATTTGATAGTGGCTTAATGATATAGGAAGAGTAAGCTTTTAAGGGGAGCTTTATGCAGAAAGCTAAGTTTTTCCAAACCTGTCACTTCCAACTAAAAAACACGTTTCTTTTATTTATGAAAATGCTCTTTCCAACAAAAACCTTCTCGATTTATACAGACAGATTAATCCACACAGACAATTTTATCGATACAAGACTTAATGGAAAATCAACCAAACAATCCCTTACTTTCATTTATCTTATTGCGCAGGCTATGAAAATGAATTGTTGGTAAGCATTTAAAGCCCAATAAGCGCTGGGCAAGAGTCGTTCTCCACGCTTACCGAATAAGACTCTCGGTCTTTGCATTGTCTCTTATCGGTTAAGTTTTGAGTCCTTATTATGTTCATTCAATAAGATAAACAATTTTGGGGAACGCTTACTCAATGAGCATTTAGTAAACAAACATTTATTTAAGTTAATGTAGGAAGTGAAATGGATAGAAATAATTGTATAAACAAATGCATTATTTAATACTTTTTGGACTTTTTGAATAAAACAAATGACATAATGCAATACATATCGAATAAAATAATATATATTCGTACTTTCTTTGAGAGCAAACCAAAGATGCCACCTCTAGGATTAACATTATCTCCAATGAAATAATAATAGAAGATTTTAACCCCTTCCACAAATAGAATATAGTTTTATAACTCTTAACCTTTTACATATGAGTGATAAATAAAGATTCTTCAAATAGAAAAAGAAAAAAAATACATCTTGGATCTTAGGTCATGCGTAACTAACCCTTTCAACCCTACTGTCACATCAGCTGCCACATCAGCTTTTCTCCAACCTTTTCATTAACTCTCTGGAATCCTCTCTAATACCCAACCCTCCCAATCCTCCCCACACATAAACACGCACAAGACACACACACAACAGGAGCGGTGTGGCCAACCCTCCAAGGCTCCGAACCCGCCGAACCCGCTGAGCCCGACGGGTTCGAGCGCGCTCAACCTACACTACCGTTACGCACAGACTTATCCTATCTCATAAAACTATCTTTTAGTTTATAAGAGCATTTCAATAGTTTGTTAAAATGCTTCAATAACTTGGCTATCATGTTTTTTTTTAAATAGAAAAAGTTGGAAATATCTTTAAATATAGAAAATTCTCTAAAATCTCTAAATGAGGAGAGACAAATCTTATCTTAATATCTTCCTCGTGGTTAACATAATTGATTGTTTAAAAGTTTTTAAAAAAGTTTATTGGAATAACAAATGTAACGTAGAATTTAATAATATAAGTGATGATGGATTTTTTAAAATGGAAAAACTATTAAAGATAGAAAAAAATGTTTTAAAGGTTTTAATCTTTCATTCTCTATTATTAAAAAATTGTAAAAAAAAAACTGTTAGAAGAAGATGCTCTACACAATCATTAACAAGTTTCTAACCACACCTCCACAAGTAACCAATTTGATGGGTTAGCATCTTTATTATATTAATATATTATTATGTGCTTCATATTAATCTATCATCATGTACTTCTTACATGACTATATTTATGTTGACAATCTCTATTTATGTTTGTCTAAGGGGCAGTTGCAAAAAACATCTGAAATCCTTTAAAGTCTGATTCAGTCAGACATTCATGATTTCGGAGTGTTTGATTTTTTTTAAATAAGAGCTAAAAGCTCTGAAATTGCTCGAAAATATTAAGTGAAAATAAAACACTGAAAACCTCTTGAAGAACAACTCCTCCAATTAGGACTTCAAGGCCTGAGCAGCGGTGGCGGAGGAGGGAGACGCAGCGGCGGCGAACGGCGAGGAGGAGGGAGACGCAGCGGCGGCGGAGGGAGATGCAGCGGCGTCAAACGGCGGCGGAGGAGGGAGGAGGGAGACACAGCGCCGGCGACGGAGGGAGATACAGCGGCAAAAGAAGGGAAAAAGAAGCGGTTTCGACGGTGGTTTTGTTGGGGTTGGAGAAATGGTGGTGACAGCCCTTTCTCTCTCTACCTAGGAGATAGACCTTTTTTCTCTCTCTCTACTCTCTACTCTCTATTGTCTCTCTCTCTCTCACACATACCCTAGGGGTGTGCAGAAATCAACCGATTCAATTACAGCCGATGATCCAATTGCAAACCGACCAACAATGATTGGATATCCAATTGTAATTGGAACGGATCAGATGAAAATTTTTGACATCCAATTGGATCGGATCGGTTCTTGGATGGTAGTCCAGAACCAACCAAAACCGACCGATCCAATCTAATTGACCATCCAATCTCAATTGACCGGACCCATCCAATGATATATCCAATGACCCATCCAATTACCATTATTGTATTTTATGTTTTAACTTTTTAATATTACTTAATAGTTATTGAATGGATGGAACTAAACATTATGTCATTGTTTGGAATATTGAATTATTATATGAATTATTGTGAAATGGATTAAAAACATTGGATGGATTTGATTAGATCATCCATCGGATGTCGGATCCATATCCAATCCGATTAATATTAGTTGGATTCAGTCCGATCCAATGGATATCCAATAAGAAAATCCAATTGATAGAACCGAACCGATCCAATTATCCATTGGATTGGAAAAATCCAACAACCAATGGATAATTAGATCGATCCGATTGGAGAAATCCAACATTCAATAGATTATTGGATCGGATCGGATCCCCTCACATATGGATGTCAACCGTTCCTTTTTTTATTCGAATGGAAGACATATCTAAACTCCAAAGCTAGTATTTCTTTTATTTCGTTAATTATATTTTAAATTTAAATTCCAGACTTAAGATTTAAGATGTTTTAAAAACAAACAATCTTGTACATTTAGATTTCAGACTTCATCATCACCTATTGCAAATTAGAAATAAATTAAGATTTCAGACTTCAGACCTCTTAAAAAACAAACAACACCTAAGAAATAAAGTCGCACTTTAAAAATAGATAACTAAATTCTCAGACTTTTTGTTTTTGTAAAAAACATCTGAAATCCTCTGAAGTCTGATTCGGTCGGACATTCAAGAATTCAGAGTGTTCGATAAATGCTCAGAAAACGGTCTGAAACCTTTCGTAAAAATAGAACACTGAATTGGAGGACTTTATGAACGGGCCAGAGATCCCATGTGAAGGATGAAGGCGAAGGAGGGTGAAGGATGAAGGTGGAGGAGGGCAGCAACGGAGGAAGGGAGGCGGCAACAGGTGCCGCCGGTGGTTTTGCTGATGTTGGGAAACGGTGGTAACTATCACCATTATTCCCATTTATCTTTCTTTTTCTACTTTCTCTCTATCTAAATTCTTCAAATGCCAAAATTCAATACCAAAATTTTCTCATTTATCTTTATTGTATTTTAATTGCATTTATTAATGGTGTTGAGAAATGAAAGGGTGATTTTGATGTGTTGGGGTTGGTGGAGTGAATTTATTTATTTTTCTTGATTTTCACATTAATTAAATTTTAATTCAGATTCAGACTTCCGTTCTCATACTATCTAAAAACAAACGGCCATGTAAATTTAGATTTCAGATTTCATCACTATCTCCTAATCATCAGTGATAGAAATTAGACTTTAAACTTCAGACCTCTTAAAAAACAAACAAACAGCCCCATACTCTTAAGTAATACATACATATATGGTCTAATTAGATTCCTTTTTGTTGGTGCTAATTTTCTCCTTACACCAACACAAGGGGTGTTAACAATCACTAATTTTTTTCCTCCTATTAGGAAAAAAAAAGAGCCACAATTTTATTCAAATATCCTCTTCCTTATTTCAAAAGAAGTATGCAATATACAGCAACTAAACACCATTTAAGCTAAACATTAGCAAATAAAAAACAAACGCCGCCAGCAAAACCACACCTACGATAACTGAACACCCACCTCTCTATGAGCAGCCACCGCAACCGCCGCTGCTCCCGCCACCCCATATTGAGGCTGTGCCGCCTGCATATACTTTGAATCCATCGCTATCCGCTCGTTCCCCTGTTGACCACCATGCCCTTGACCTCGATTATAATACGGATTACTATTGATCAACCCTTTAGCCGCCGCTGCTGCCGCTTGCTGTTTGATCAAAGAACAAGAATCCCTATCATCTGCTTCAATCTTCCCGCCATTACCCCTATATCCATAACCACTAACACCGTTTCTAACCATCACCCGAGGATCTTTCATCTCTCTGCTACCCTCAAACGGAAGAACAGGCCCCACGACTCTTCCTGATCATGTTTCAACGTACACTTATCATTAACACCAAAAGTTAATGACTTCGCGACAATAGTGTAAACCGTTATTATTTGTTTATTTTGTTACCTTTGGGCATCCTGGGGGGCGGTCGAGCAGCAGCGTTGAAAATGTTTCCACTTGCATTACAAGACACGTTTTCTACCATTGGCCTATTCTCGAATGCAGCCAGACACTGCTGCAGCTTCGGAGGACCGCCAATCATACTCGAAGAAGAAACTGTACACCTAAATGTCCAAATAATCATAAACAAGGTCAAACAAAGCAAATATGTTCATATTTACTTTTATCCTAACGATGTTTCCATGTCAAGATTCTAACATCCTCTCCCATATGATCTGGACCCTACAAACTGTCATAAGTAGGGGTGGCTTGGGTTCAACTCATTTATTAAACGGGTTGAAAATCTCAACCCAACCCACCTATTACCTAAATGGGTTGAGTGGTTGACAGCAGATTGAACTGTTTGTGATTTTCTCAACCAAACCCTTTTAAATAAATGGGTTGAACCTGGGTTGACCCATATAAATTTTAAAATTTTAGATAAAATAAAAAGGATTAGACGTTAATTTTATGACAAATACAAATAAATTGTTCAAAGCTTGAATGAAATAAACTTATATAATATTTTAAATAGATATTATAATTAAATAATGATATTTAATTAAAAATAAAATACCATTATATAATATTTTAAACGGGTTAAAAACAGGTCAGCAATTTCAACCCAACCCAACCCATCCCATCCCATTTATATAAATAGGTTAGGAAGGTTGACCAATTTACTTAAAAGTGTTGAAAATCAAACCCAACCTACTAATGTTGGGTTAGGTTTGGGTTGGATTGGCTGGTTGGGTCATTAGTCAAAAGTCTAGGGAGTGTATCATATTGATTTCTATTCATAAGTGGTCAATTTAGTCAACAATTGTTTTGACTTTGAATTTCTAATGGATGTAAACTGTTCATCAACCCCGACAGGTTCAAGTTCGAATCCTGTTGGAGACAACCTAGAACCCCTTTCAGCCTCAACGGCTAAGCCAGCTCTGAAATGCCTCCTAACATGTGGTTTCTGATGGGTCCCATGTGGACAATGAATGTAAGCCATAGCAGTCTTTACCTTGGGAGGGAAGCATGCTTCCTCTCTGGAGGAATAACAGGCCCGCTTTTCCCAACGTTTTCCTCAAAATACGCAAACTGCCTCCGAAATTGACCAATGGCACTGCACATTAAGATGACAAGTTAGAACCTAAGAAGCATCAGATAGAGAACAAACCCAGAGGCAAGTAAAAGCATGGATCGAACCTAGGATACAGAAAATTCGTGTGCTCGTTCCCAGCCATGTAATCTTTTAGCAGCTGAGGGTGGTATTCCAGAACCTCCCGGAATATTAATTCCCGAATATCCTCCTTTGTTACCCTGCGCCTCTCAAACTCAAACTCCAACTTCGAAAATGATTGACAAGAAGGCTCCCTCTCAACTTTCGATAGTCCCTTGAAGTATGGATCAGCTAGTGCCTGAAAAAACACTTACAAGCTAAGTCTTTGAAGAAAATTGAAAGAAACATAAATTTCGTAATATGAGAAATTGGAAATCGAGTATGACATGGAACATACTTGTTCTGCAGTTGGTCGATCCTTTGGATCAAATGCCAACAACCTTTGCAATAGCCTAAGTGCCAAGGGGTCAACATCTAGAAATTTCTCCGCAAATGTCACAGGCTTCTTTCTTCGCATATCCGTCAAGTATTTTCTCGCCTTGTCATTACGAACCTGCACAAGGTTAAAGGCAACTCAGGCTTTGTTCATAAGGCAAATTGATTCAATCGATAGAACCAATGGAACTCATTTTAAGACATATTTTCATGTGATTAGTATGCGAGGTTAATTGTACTTCTATGGACCACCAGCACCAGTAGCCCTACCCAAGAAGTAATCCTTGAGTGAATGAGGGAAGAGGGGTCATAAATCAGAGAGTTGGGGAGATAACTCATACGGTTGAATTTCACAAGGCTTTGTTTTGAGGCGATCATAGTGATTACTTCCATTGATTTTATGGGAAGAAGGGATACAAGCAAAAAAAAATGCAACATAACGTACCCTAGAAATGGTATCTGGCGACGGTGTTCCAAGAAGATCGGTGATAAGCTCCAACTGGTGAACAACGCTTTTGCCAGGAAAAAGCGGCTTTCCCATCAATACTTCGGCAAATATACACCCAATGCCCCAAATATCAACAGCAGGGGTATACTGCAATCAAGTTGGCAACAAAAATCAGAAAGAAGTCACGCAGAGCCAAAAGACAAACAGACGAACCAAACCCACCACAAAATTCACACAAGCCCTAATACGGTTTACCTGAAGAACAGAAAATTCAACTTCCAGGAGAGTTCAGAAGAGTGCACCCCTGAACAAGAACTATTCAGAATAAACAAGTACAAACCCAACCGACGTAGACATCACATATTATCATTACATTCCATACCACAATCGTAGTTTGGAATGCTCCTATCCTATCTCGTAGCAGCAAAAAGCAGCATGCACTACGTCATCTTTTTCTTGGTAACTAGGGTGATATGTTAGGTGACGTTAAATATAGTAACACAAATACTCCAACCGGTAAGTAACTAAAAATCGGTCGGATTTAGTACGGCCTAAATTTGTTACGTTAAACATGATTAATCAAAGATCAATTCAAGGACCAGAATATCTAAGCAATAATACGTGAAATCCTTGGTCGTTTATCGTTTAAGGATGTTGTTTTTGACATTTGTAAGAAGACGGTCAATATATCCTGGTGGGCAGTACCTTTGAGTAAAAAGATCCGCATAGCTCAGGAGCCCTATACCATCTTGTTGCAACATAATCCTGTTAAAGAAAAAGGTGTTATTTCAATGTGCATTGTCAGATAAAAAAAGAATACATAATGTTCAATGACTAAATAAATAACCTACCGTCCAAAATATTGTCGTTGGGGTATCGGTAAATGCAGCCCTTGCTAGTCCAAAATCACATATCTTGAGTTTGCAATTTGCGTTTGCTAATATGTTCTTTGGCTTGAGATCTCGATGGTACACGTTTGCTGATTTCATAAAATTTGCATCAGATTTTGTTTCCAATTAAAAGTAATAATTTACCACAAAGAGATATATTAAGTAGAACACATTAGTAGAAATTTCCACTAATGAGATGACATCACAGGCAGTCCAGAACAGTTACCTGTATGCATATATTTCAAAGCTCGTAGCATTTGATAGAGGAAAAACCGATGGTGCTCGTGCGTCAAGTCATCATTGGCCTTTATAACTTGGTGAAGATCGGATTCCATTAGTTCAAATACCACATAAATATCTTTAAAGTCTCGTCTCGAGGGTGGCAACATGATCCGCTTAATTTCGACGATATCAGGATGACGTAGAAGCCTAAGCAACTTAATCTCACGCAAAATTCGAATAGCGTCGGATGAATGTTCAAAAATGTTGGTTATTTTCTTTATTGCAACCTTCTCCCCAGTCTGGGTGTCAACGGCTGCACAAACGACTCCATAACTTCCCTTTCCTATTATCTCCAAGATTTTGTATCGGTTTGATTCACCGTATTCCGTGAAGAACTCCACGTCTTTTGAACTCTGCAACACATTGATTGCCAGGTCAGATCACATGTAATCAAGTCGTTAGAAGCGGTATCTCAAGCAAAAGGAGACTACAACCAACAATGTATAAAGAAATTTTTATAGAATTCGACAGTTGCAGCAAAAAGTACATCTAGCACAACAGATAAACCTACACTATCTACTACAATAAACGTAAAACACGTGCACATTGTTTTATCATTTGGTTACTCATTAAAATGAATAAGAGCTACATATAAACATGGCCAACTTTAGTTTGCAACAAACCACAATTAGTGTGTGTGTAGAAAACTATACAAACCAATCTTAGTCGTCCATCTGGTCTGAAAAAATCTGATTTTATTTTGTTTCCTAATATCCTGGTTTGCATATTCTCACCTTCCATGATTATAATAGATGAATATTCTCACCTTCCATGTATATCTTAATCGAATTAATTAATCATGATAATTGTCCATAAGTATATCTATTGTTTCATAATATACCGGTTTGCATAGTTTGTTAGAATTGCTTAGTTTGTATTTGATACTTCCCCTAAATACGTGAGGACAGCCAGAGAGAGCGCCACGTGTTGTCTTATTCGGCTCATATTCGGTCTGAATACTACAGGATTATTCAGACCAAGTATTATGCATTATCCAAGGTGAATAATACAGTATTCAGACCGTATATTACACATTATCCAAAGTGAATAATACAGTATTCAGACTGAATATATGATCCATGAGTAACAATAGCATCTAAAGCTCATAGAAATCCAGAAAATTACTAACAAATAACATACATCTGTAACATCTGAAGCTGGTGTTTTCAACTAGCATACAAAACTCATAGAAATCCAGTATACGTTATACATCTATAACATCTAACGCTTGTGTTTTCAGCTGAAAGATAAAAGAAAAATGGATGATAAGTAGAGTTAGCTATAAACCTTTCTTCGCCGATCTTGCTGCATCTTGAACCTCCACACAGTCGTCTTGTGTTGTTGAGATGAAAACCAGATCAAAAGAAAGGAATAAGAAGAAGAAATTAAGAAATTAAGAAGAAGAAGAAAAAGGTATTATGGCGGTGGTTGTTGGGCGGAAATTCAGAAATAAATAAAGAAGGAGAAGGAGAAGAAGGAGAAGATCTTCATCCACATTTGCCCCACCTACCGCGACTACGAATGACCAACCCACAATCCCTTCGTATCCTATCCCAAATATCTTCCACCACCACCACCTTCTTACTCATCCAATTCCTGAAAACCCTAACCCTAGAAATAGCAGCGCCACCGACACAAGAAGAAGAAATCAAACAACACCACCAGAGTTGTATCTATCATCGATACAATGATAGATTGAAAGAAAGTAGTAGTGATGATGAGTGAAGAAAAATAATAAGATTTAGAATGGTTTTTGATCTGAAGATCGATGGCTGATTGATAAAAAGAGGAAAGCAAATAAGAGATAAGAGAGAGAGAAGAGAGAATGTGATAAAAGAGGGGGTTAAATAGAAGGAAAGCATGAAGTGGGTTTCCTAATTGTTTATCCACTTACTTGGGGGGTGTTTGCTTTTTTCTTTTTTTATAAAAAAAAAAANGTTAAGGCCACCTCTCCGTGCCGTGTCTCACCCGAATTCAAATCATCTTTTTATTTAAAGCCTTAATTACGTTTTTCGTCCCTACGGTTTATCGACGGTTTCGATTTCTGTTCGTGTGGTTTAAGAATTGCAATTTGTTTTCTTAAACGACAAGCAAACACAGACACGTTTATGGGGTATGCGGGATTCAGGGACACCCCGACTAATCCCCACCGATCACATCCCAGCCCAATTAAGTGTACTACTATGTGGCAGTCCCAGGATCTAAATATCGCCACAAGCTCACCACAGAGTTCGAACCTGGATAGTCAGGGATACCAGGATGTTACCTTACCTATGGGGTAGACATGCTTTTGATAGAGTTGTGATTTTCTATCTTTAAATTAATTCTTACCTTTTAGATACAAGGGATTAAAACAATAAAGAATTACAAACCATGAGGACAAAAACAATAATTATTTCTAAATCAAAAAAGACGGAGATAGTAATAAATTAAAAATTATAAGAACAAAAATTATAATTGCAAAATGGTAAGGATGGAAATTGTAATTTCTAACAACCTATAGGGAAAAAAGTAATTTGCTCTTTACTAAATTAAGTTTTGGATAATGTTATGGTAGAAGTCTTGATACTTTATTAACTATACCCAAAAAACCATATGTATAGTTACTACCATAACATTAAGTTTTAGTCCATCTAAAGTTGCAATTTAAGTTTTAGTCCATCTAAAGTTGCAATTTAAGTTTTAGGGTGTGTTTTTATATGTATTTCTTTTACAATTTGAATGAATTTTACATGTACTTATATGATACACTAGTTTCCAAAGTCTTTATAGTTTTAGTGGTTCTCATATAATTAGTCACACACACCTCCACGCATGCACGCACACACACATATATCCAACACAAGCAAAGGAATCAATGAGAGGTTGAGTTAACGTTGAGAAGCGTGAAAAGTTGATTTGAACCATTGCTTCTTTTAATTGTGTGCCCTCCTATGAATTGCACTTTATAATGGAATCGATTTGGTGCATCTTGGTGCATCTCTTTTTAATGTGCATCTATTTCTCATTCAACAGTTGATGACCAATTCTCACGCTTCTCACGTTAGTCTCAACTTCTCACCGTAACCCAACCCTACACATACATACAACATGCAACCAAACATCACTCAGGTTGCATTTGGTATATTGGATGAGACAGAAGAAGACGGGACAAAACTCATTGTCCCATGTTTTGCAGGACATGGGATAGAGCAATAACTCACCCTCTTATGTTTGGTGTGCCATGGGAAGCGGACAAGAACTCAGACAAGATGAGACAACAACACGGAACAAAAAGTGGTTTTGCTTGTTCATTCAAAATAGGTGGAACAACATGGGACAAAAATTAGATAGAAACTAGAATACTAATAAATAACCCTCGTTTGATATATAACCATACATGGTATTTGTTTTAGTGGTCACCACCACTAGTCTCGACCTCGCCACTACTGGTAGCCACCGTCCACCACCTTCACCTCCTCCTCCACTACTATAACCTCCTCCACCACCTTTACAACCACCGTTGACCACCGAACACCAGAGTCCATCGCTCCCTCCCCAACCACCATCGCCCACCAACCACCACCATTCATCGCCGTCGCCGCCACCATTTGCCAACTCCACATCAACGAATTTAGCCCCACATTAATAGATTTCTATACAATTAGTAGTTTTATCAATAAATTGTTTTTATTTTTTGAAATATGATGGGATAAAAATGGAAAAGACTAAATTATTCATCACTTAACCCTTGCTTAACTATCAGAACATTAATGGTATTAGCCTCAAGGTCCAAGACCATAACAAATTGAATATCAATGTGAACATAATTGATAAGTACAAGGACCTTAGCCATAATTTTCATTAAAACAGAAGGATCAAATCCATAATTCACTATAAATTTTATTTTTAAGGTATATACTTATTTTTTTTATCTTTATTATAATATTTCTAGATATGCAGATAAAAATGCTAAACATCCGCGGCCGGCCCGGTAAGGGGGCGGTACCGGCGGTAACACTGTCGCGCCTAACCGGTACCGCACCGGTAGGCAACATACCCGG
>LUCG01247908.1:0-13547 GCA_001633085.1 Carthamus tinctorius
CCCAAAAGAATTTCCAACCGTGATTTAAGAAAAAAATAAGAAAGAGTTAGAAAAGAATGCATGTTATGGCTAAACTATACACTAAAATATAGTAAGAATGTATCTAATATGCACAAAATTAGGTGTATAAAATGCACCTAACACAAAGTACCCTATTGATTTATTGACTTTTAACCCAAACACTTTTTAACTTATTGATTGATTAACTTTTACGGTCACAGAACTAATCAAAACATTTTCCTTAAAACTCCTTTTACCATCGTCAAGAAAAAACCTTTCCAAAAGGCAAAAACCCTCATGGTATTGCTAATGGGTGAGGCTAATTGCATCTAAAAGGTTTTGTAAATGCATCATTTTCATCTCACACATACCATCATTACAACCTGCTTTTTATATTCCTGATTTTGACATAAAATAGGGTACAAATAGCAAACCAAGTTGCTAATATTTAGATAGATTAACCAAAGAGAAAAGAAAAAAAAAAGCAAAATCATGGCGGGCGTCAGGGGTTTAAGGGAATAAAAACGTTGGTTAACAATTGTGTGAATGGAGAGACGACAGCAAGCCCCCCCCTAAAACCATGGTGGTGACACCAGATATTCTTCTTCTACTTCTTCTGACAACTAGGGTTTTAGATTCCTCTCTCCTTAATCTTATCCCCCAATGGCAATTTCATCCCTCTATCCATCAAATTCGCTTCTCAACTCTCTCTTCCCAAATTCATCCTATTTCCAAACCTTGAAAGTTTACTTGCACGATGAACTCAATCCACCGCCAAAAACTAGAAGAAGAACCAGCGGCAGATTCGCTGTATCATCCTCGCATTCCAATCCAAAAATCCTCAAGTCGAATCGCAGGTCTAGATTCGGTCAGAGACTTTCTCCTTACGATAGCGACGACGAAAATGAAGCTGTTGACGACAATTGGCTTGACGATGTGAGCTATTCTCTTGCTTAATTTATCTTACCATCTCCTTAGGTAGGTGTGTTAGGGTTTATCGATTTGTTAGGGCTATTCGGTGGTTAATTTCGTGGTATTTGATGTTTTAAGGTTTGATTGAGTAACTGGTGATAATTTCAGATTCACTGTTATGGCTTTTTGCTCAAATGGATAACTTGAAATTGTAGACTAGTTTGCATTCCTAAATAGGCTCCATAATCAACACAACTCACTGTAAGCTGTCGTTAACTCATTTATGGAGCTGATTGAAAAAGCCATCGGTTGGTAAGCCATAAACCAGTTTATTAGAAACGCTACTTGAAGTAATGCTTTTAGTAGCTTTTATATAAGCATTATGGCACCGTTTGATATGCAAACTAAACTAGACTGGACATGACAAGAGAAAAGTATTGCTGTATTGGATAGGATAAGTTGTGTGTCTAGTTTATGGTTTTATATATTGTGTGTGGGTGGTAGTGGAAGAGGAGGTGGTGATTGTGGCCGAGGTGGTGGTGGAGGTAGCCAGGTAGAGGCGGTAGTGGCGATGGACCGTTGTGATTGTTAAACCAAATACTAGTGTTATGTCAAACAAGGGTAGATTGGTAATTTTTTAGTTATGCCAAATGAGGGTAGCTTGGTAATTTTTAGTTATATCAGTGGTGGCAAAGGTAGTTTGTTGCCGATGTAGTGGAGGTAGTGGGAAGTGGTAGCCATGGAAGAGTAGGTGGAAGTGGACGCTGCTAGCCACCGGTGGCTGCGGGTTACCATTAAAACAAATATCATATTAAGGTTATATATTAACAAGGGTAGATTAGTAATATTTTAGTTTTGGTATCATCCTTGTCCCATCCAATCCCACCTTGTCCTGGTCTGGTCTCTTGTCATGCCAAATGTGAAACAATGAGTTTTTGTTATGTCTCATGTCATGCCAGACATGGAACAATGAGTTTTTTCTGTCATTTTCGCGTCAAACATGGAACATTGAGTTTTGTTTTGTCTAGTTTAATGTACCAAACGCAGCCTAGTGGTTCTTTTTTCCAATTATGCCCCCAATATTTTTTTTCCATTTAAAAATTTCAACATGTCTTTATAACTTACAAGTCATTTTACATTATCAACTAGTTTTTTACTAGTTCACTAGGTAACTTTTTAGCTAACAACTACCTTTCAGCTAACAACTAGCTTATCTTTTCAACCAACAACTTGCTTTTCAGCTAATAAAACCACTAGGTTTTGAGCTACTTTGCTTAAACTGTGTTCTAGACTTGGTGACTTCCCCACTTGAGAACCCATTGTGGGAACTTAGCAATGTGTTGGCATAAGTCCGATGTTATTTTATCGTTACTATCCTCTTTGACTTTGGAGTATTTCTACAGGATCCTGGACCAGATTATGATGATGATAAACTCAAACGCAAATCACAAGCTGCAACCAATGGCCATGGAGGTACTTCTTTGTGAATCTTGTGCATATGATAAGTATCTTGTTAGGACATGTCTTTATTCATTATGAATTCATTGACACTTCATGTGAATCTTGATCATATGCTAAGTATCTTGTTAGGATATATCTTTTTTCATTATGAGTTCATTGATACTTCATGTGAATCTTGAGCATATGCCAAGTATCTTGTTAGAATATATCCTTATTCGTTATGAATTTATTGATACTTCATGTGAATCTTGAACATATGCTAAGTATCTCGTTAGGACATATCTATATTCATGATAAATTCATTGAATCTGTAGGCGGCATGTATTCACGAATGGGAAGGAAGCAAAAAATCATCAATGGAAATGGAAAAGATAAGGTAGGTTTTTAACCATCTAAATTTCAACTAATCCTTAGCACAACCCTCTTTGAGATAACCCCACCTTTGACTGGGTTGGTTTGTTTTGGTTTAGATGATTACGGTGTTCCATTTATTGAATTAGCAGGAGGCAGGGAAGTCTTTGAAGAACAAATATCGGCATTTATTAGCGGAAATAGACGTAGACGAGAAATGGTTTCCGTTACTCGACTACCTTTCAACTTTTGGCCTTAAAGATTCACACTTTATACAAATGTACAGTAGACACATGCCTGCACTTCAGATAAACGTTAGCGCAGCGCAAGAAAGATTGGAGTTCCTGATGAGCGTCGGTGTGAAAAATAAAGATATTAAGAAAATACTCATGAGACAGCCGCAGATTTTGCAGTATACGGTGGAGAACAATCTCAAATCTCACGTTGCCTTCTTATCGAGTTTGGGGATTCAAGATGCAAGAATCGGACCGATTATAACTGCTACCCCGTCTATCTTCTCTTATAGTGTGGAAAATTCGTTAAGGCCTACCGTGAGGTATTTGATCGAAGAAGTTGGTATTAAAACGAGCGATTTGAGTAAAGTGGTGCAACTGAGTCCGCAAATTTTGGTTCAACGGATTGATAATTCTTGGAACACCCGGTATAGATTTCTTACGAAAGAACTTGGAGCACCGAGGGATAATATAGTGAAAATGGTCACGAAACATCCTCAACTCCTTCACTATAGCATTGAAGATGGCTTATTACCAAGGATTAACTTCTTGAGGAGTATCGGCATGCGGAACGCTGATATAGTGAAAGTGTCGACTAGCCTCACACAGGTCTAAATGTTATCTTTTTTAGTACCCCTGATAGGTGTGAAGTTTCGTTGGGAACCCAAAATTGATTAGGAACCCGAGAACCACCCACAACGCTTCACGTGTCCCTTTCTAGCGTTCATGATGAATATGGAGGTGTTATTCATCATGAATCACACATTCAAAACCCGTAGATTCATGATGAATATGCTACAACATTCGTGATGAATAACATGTCCATATTCCTGATGAATATGCCACGTGTCGTGCTACGGGCAGTCCCGCTGTCCGCCGTTCCTGATCAATTTTAGGTTCCTTAACCCCCCCCCCCCCCNCAACCGCTTTACTCTTTGAGATAGAGGTCAGTTTGTCAGGTCTGCGTACATCTCACCCCCTGACCCGACTTTCGAGTGGGATTTATTGGGTCCATTCAAGTTTTTACTACTCACTTTCTAAACATGCACCATTTAACTCGGCACATAGTTCAATTAAAAAGGGGACCTTCACTTTTCCAACGTTTTCACGAAAAGGGGTTCTCACCAAAACCTGACCCATCGTTACTTTTGTTGTTCTAAATGCGTTTATGTGGATACACAGGTGTTCTCATTGTCCCTCGAGGGAAATTTGAAGCCGAAATACTTGTATTTGGTCAACGAACTTAAAAACGAGGTGAAGTCCTTGACCAAGTACCCTACATATCTTAGCCTATCCCTAGACCAGAGAATCCGTCCCCGCCATAGGTTTTTGGTTGCGTTAAAGAAAGCTCCAAAAGGACCGTTTCCGTTGAGTTCGTTCGTACCAACAGATGAAAGTTTTTGTCAGCAATGGGCGGGAACTAGCGTAGATAAATACTTGGCTTTCCGTCAAAGGCTACTACTCAAAGATTTGGCGAAAAAATACGAAAGATCATGACCCTTGGAGGTGTTGAAGGGCAAGAAATCTTGATTCAAATATGACTTCAAATCCTGCATTTTCTTTGGGAGCTTATTCATTGTAGAGTGTCCACCCTGGTAAGTGATCTTGTATCTCTTTGCGAAGGAGTAAATTACGTTTTTCGTCATTGTGGTTTTGGAAGTACGGTTTTTATTTTTGTGCTTTGTAATTCATTGCAATTTTCGCCCGTGCGGCTAACTCCTATGTTTAGTTATGAGGGACAAAGACAATGAATTGTAAAGTATATGGACGAAAACAACAGAACAACAGTAATTTATAAATCATAGGGATGAAAATCGTAATCTTGAAAGTACAGGGTTGAAACTAGCTAGTTTCGACAAACCATAGGGACGAAAAACCATATTACTCTTTTGCAAGGGGAGGAATGCATCAAAATGCAACGAAGTTTGCCTTAGTTTCTATTTAGTATTACAAACAATCTTTTTTCTAATAAAATTTCAAAGTTTCCTATTTAAAGCATGAAGTTCTAAAATTAAACTATTTTTACCCATTTTGATGGTAACTTGTTGATCTTGTAACATTTGATGATATGGATCTCAAGTTTATTGTTCACTTTGTTGGAACCCTTTTGTATTCAAGTCATCACTAGTTACAAGATCAACATATTACAGGTTAAAATGGGTACATAATAGGAAACTTTGTTACATTAATTGAGAAAAAATAAATTAACCCCAATGGGGCAGCCTACCGGTTAAGGCTTGTGGAAGGTGTAACAACCAACGCAAGTTCGAATCCGGGGGTGAGCAACCAGGGGCCACTGAGTATTAATCCCAGGGGAGCATGCTTTAGCTCTTGGTAAAAATTACCAAGGATGTAGTCTGGGCAAAGCCCTGGTGAACCTTATCAAAAATTTTTTTTGTTACACTGAGTAGGAACTAAACCAAACTGTATGTAAATTTTCTTGGCCGTTATCTGATCTCATTTTAGCTCTCTAATGCAGGTAATTTTGGGTTCTTTCAACTAATTTCGAGACTAGTAGTAGCTCGTCTGTTGATGGCTTAGTGACAAACTGAGATCGTGTCCGAACTGATGCGTTAAAGGTTGGTACCTCTTTTGAATTTTGATAAGTTAGATGTTAGCCAGAAAGTTGACTGTTAGCTAATAAACTAGTCAGTGTTTAGTAAAAACTGGTTGATAAGTTAGAAGACAATGCAAAATTATCTAAAAGGGTATGACTTTGTCATTTATGTAAAATATAAGGGGGCATAAGTGAAAAAAATGAAAAAAAAAACCTTAAGGAGCTTACTAACAAGCTATATGAAGTAGCTTTTCAAAAAACTACCTTATAAAATAGTCTATGGGCTTTTTCAATAAGCTAAAAAAACCAGCTTTTGTTTGCTGGTATATGATCATGGTCTTTATATGGAATAAAAAACCTTCAATAAACTAAGGGTGTGTTTGGTTGTGGAAAGTTTTCCTGTTTTCCAAGAAAAATTTCCAAGGAAAATGAAAATCTAGAAAACGCGTTTGGTTTATTCAATTTTCACAAGTTTTCCAAGAACATGAAAATTTTATGTTTTCTAGGGTGCGTTTGGTTGTGGAAAATTGTTTTCATTTTTCAACAAAACGTTTTTAGAAAATAGAGTTAAATTTTCATTCCAGTTTTCTATGAAAATTCTAGAAAACGCGTTTGGTTGAAATGGTGGAGTTTTCATTTTTATTTTATAAAATTAGAAAACGCATTTAGAAAACTACCAAAATGAGTTTTCTAATTTACATAGAATTTAGAAAACAAAAAATTTTCATTTTCTTGAAAAACTTTTGAAAAATGAATGAATCGAACGCATTTTCTAAATTTTTAACTTCTATGTAAATTAGAAAATTGGTTTTAATAGTTTTCCAAAATTTTCTAAACGCATTTTCTAATTTTCTAAAATGGAAAATGGAAACTCCACCATTTCAACTAAACACGTTATCTAAACTTTTCATAGAAAACTAAAAATGAAAACTCAACTCCATTTTCTGGAAACGTTTTCTAGGAAAATGAGAACAGGTTTCCACAACCGAACGCTTCCTAAGGCTTTTGTTTTCTTTTTGAATGTGAAAACCCCGAGATGAAATATATTTCTCTCTTTGTCACCATAACCATTTTGTGTTCGTTCATACAGGTTAAATTTGTTAAATTCGGGCCTACAAGAAGACGCTCGAAATCTTTTGGCCATTGAGTATTGAGATTAACCGTTACGTATGAACTTGCAAACTATGTTTTTCCGTGTTTTTCTTCTTCTTGTTTTAACCTCATGAGACAACAAAATGTGAGTAGACAGGTATACATAAGTTTGTTCATTCCCCATTCCCATATTTTTTTTTCCCGAGTTGGGATTATGTGAGACAATTTCGTTTGGTAAGCTATCTGTGTATAAAGACGATTGCATATTTTTCAGTTCATTTTTATTCATTTTCTTTTGGAAGGGTGTCCTGGACTCGACCCACACTAATCTCGACAAGTTACTTAAGTTGTTAAAATGCATTTTGCAACATCATCATTTCGTAAGTAGTGGAATCACTACTTCTTGGATAGAGCTTCTTCCTAGTAAGGTTAACCTCCATATGTGGAAAACTCTTAACATCTGAGGTTGGCGATGTTTAGCAACCTTGCGAAAAGAGGTATTAACTTGGAGATGATTAATTGTCCCTTTTGATCCCTGGTTCCGGAAACAGAAGAGCACTTGTTTGTGGGTTGCGTCGTTGCCCGAAACCTGCTAATGGAGATTGCACGTTGGTGGAACGTTGATACAATCCTGGATTCGATGGAAGCCCTTTTATCCTGGGGTGAACTAGCAAATTTTAGAGGAGATACTCTGGAAGTCTTTGGCAGCGGTGGTTTTCACCTACGTCTGGCAACTGTGGAAGACAAGAAACGAGATCGTCCATGACAAGAACAAGGAGTCCACCCCTCGCTTGCTTATCCAAACTCAAGGTTTACCGTTCCTGTGGCTTAATTCGAGGGGAAAAAAGAGGGTGAAATTCGATTGGGTTAGCTGGTGTTGTTTTCCTTTCGCTCCGTCTATCTTATAACTGCTTTGTTCCTGTTTTTCTTCTCCTGTTCTACTAGCTTCTCGCTAGTTTTTCTTTTCCTTCTAATAAATTTTCATTGTCGTTAAAAAAAATCATTTCGTAAGTAGTATTTTAGGAACTTGCTAAAAGGTTACTTTACGAATGTTAAATTCATAAAAAAAATAGATTTCTTCAAGTTACCAAAATACTATTTGCAAAATTTTGGCTATTTTGGATAATTGATAAAAAGGCCTGCTATAAAATGAACAGGTGAGTCTAGAATGATTATTTTGGACAATTTTCCCTTTTAGATCCATAACCTTCTAATAGTGTTACGGTGTTGCATATAAAAATGACATTCTTTTATTAAACAACAACGTTTTAAACTTATAAGAAGGTTAATTAACCAAACTACCTTTAACATATGTTTATGATTTTGATTTGTATCTATATAGTGAAATGTCCCTTGGTCACATGAAGGGCCAAATTTTTGTTTGAAAGTAATGGGCATGTTGATCTTGAACATGTTGAATCCATCCCAATGGACCCAATTCATGGATGTTTAAAGTAATCAAGTAAATAATATATTTATCTTATAAAATATTATAAAATTATACCTTTTTTTTATCTACAAGTAAGTATTTGTTTTTCAATCGTTGATTGTTTTATAATTAGGAGGTGTTTAGTAGAGAGACTTGAAAGGATGGAAATGAAATTCTTTTGTTTAGGAGAATTAGTATTCAATTTTGGACGGAGAATTGAATTCATGGGAATTGGTCTATAACGTAAAAAGTAGATAAATGTATTTCTCTCCATTTTGAGGAGAAATGCAGAGTAATGGTCTGCCCTTGCCACCCGCCTTTCACCTTGCCGTCCGTCATTTCTCCGTTTCATTTCTTTGATGATACCAAACAAGGGATCAATTCCAATTCTCCACCCAATTTCCGTTTCTCCCTATTTCCATTGCAAATTCTCCCCAATTCTTTTCTCTGTACCAAACACACCCTTAGTATCTAGTAATAACACAACTCTGCCATACCAAATTCTTAGTTGACGTCGCAGTAAAATCAAGGCCCAACGTCATAATGCGCCATAACGGATCGTCTAGAATAATAATAACTAAATACATATTTAAATTTAGTAAACAACAATCTTACTTTTAGTAATAGAGAGTTTTCTCTCTTAAAAATGAGTATTTATATTAACATTAAACTAAAATAAAGATATACAAGCTTATTTGTTTTTAAAGATTTATATTTGATATAAATCTTTAAAAACAAATAAGCTTCTATATCAATATTTTAGTTTAATATTAATAATTTTTTTTTGAAAACACATATTTTGACCCCACCCATCAACCAAGATGGTCAAACCTCTTTTCTCTAATTTCCCATACCAATGTTCTCATTTTAAATTTCCAACCATACATAAATAATTACATTCAATAACAAATCACCAAACTTTACCTACCCTTTGGTTTAATTTAATTTATGATCATATTTAATATATAATCTAATTCATACATTAACTTGTCTTACTTCCCAACTAAACACAAACCCTTCTTAAATTAATATAAAATATTATACACATATAAAATAACATCCAAATAATAAGATATACACAAAAAGGAGATGTAAAAAATAGTATCTAAAAGATTAAATGTACACAAATCTGACTTAAAGAAAAATGCATTAATACTTGTAAATCTTTATCTACCATTGAAGTTAGCATCAAAAAAGCACATTTCCATCATCATCTCTCCTCTCTTCATGTAATCAACTAACAAAACTATACTCTTTCTATTCATTCTTCTTCATCATCAATTTGCTATTATTTACTTCCCTCTTCTTTCTAATCATATCTCTTATTTGTGCTTCAACTACATTTGCTTGTTAGGACCACCCTTGTTGCACGAAAACGGGCTATCCGGAAGATTCAAACCCCGACTGCTTTCACTACATACAGAAAGCAGTACAAGTTACTCCATAGAATCCACTGTAACAAAAAAAACAAAAAAAACCTCAAGTCAGCAGCAGTCACACCCTTCCCTCACGGTACTACTTCGCTATCGGTCACCCAGGAGTATTTAGCACAGTGATTGTTGACTAACTGACTATTGATGGTAAGTCAACGGTCACTTTACCAAAATTTGGGAGCATGACTGCTGACTGACTAACTATTGATGGTAGGAAGATAAGTGATCATACTTGTCTTGAACATTATAATTGGTGCCCGCGTGATCTATCTGATGTGAGACGAGTTTTGGAGATTGGAATTTGGTGTTATCGGCTTCATCTAGAGTGTACAAGAGAGCAAATTAGGAAACAAACAAGTAGAAACTAATCAAGAAAGTGCATAAAACGTAACCTTGAGGAATCCCGTTACCTTCCGAGGGTTTTTGATCATCTAACGTGTTTTCGAGGTAGGAAGGTCCTTGTGCCAATTGTAGTTGCGAGAGGCGCATCATCTCTAATTGCATCGCTAGTTCGGGCTCCTCTAGTTGTCTACCGAACAATCTAGAAGCTTCCAACCCTATTCAACACTTCCAAGAGTCAAAAAGCTTTGAAATAAATTACGCTCGGATTCTCACAATCATATCAGTTACATCATTTTTATCCGCCGGCTTCGGTCATTTTGGGGATAAAACAAACCAAACGAACACCGTAAATCTCACTTGCAATAGGGTCACAGGAGGGTATGATGTATGCATAGGGGTGTTTGACATTTTTCGAGTCGGTCCAAGCAAAGCCATTCGAGTATACACTTTTTCAACCCAAACATGCTCATATGTTCATAAATCATACAATAAAAATATAAAAACTATTGAGCTCAAGCCAATAAACGAGTTAATCGAGTCCATAAACAAGCTCGAGCTCGAGTCCGACTTCGTAAAACTTATTCGAGTTGGAGCCTACTATTACTTTGTCGAGCTTGAGTAACCTATTAATCGACTCAGCTCGGCTGGTTCACACCCCTATGTACGCAGACCTTACCTCCTCCCAAAGGAGTAGAGAGGTTATTTCCCAAAAGACCCCCGGCTTGTATTGTAGGTTATGAGAAAACAATGTTGCGCTAAATACGTAAAGATTATTCACTTGTGGATCGAAAGATCTTACGAGCTTGAAGATCATGATCCATGTCCATATGTTGTGAATGGTAACACATCGGAGCCTCGAGTTTCTCAAAGTACTTCCTGAACAAGAAGAAAAAATCCGATAAGTTTATACATATATTTAAAATGCAACTCGGAGGGAGAAATGCTTACCTATCGAATAGTTTCAGTTTTTCTCTATACGGTTTTACAAGAACACGGGCACCACAAACATAATGCGGGTTTCCTTTCGATAAAATCGTTTGCACCGTTTCCGCATTGTGGAAAGTTACAAACCCGAACATCCGTTTCTGTTGGCACGGGATTCTCACATCTTGAACCGGACCAAACGTGCTAGAAAACACAACCCGCAAAAGTTACGTTCCAAAAACGTAAAATATAAATTCGATAAATCCAAATGCATACGAGTTTTTTTATACCTAAAATAGTTGGCGACATCGTCTTCGGTGAACGTACTTTCGGCCGGAAACGTCAAATAAATTTGCTTCGAACCACTAACGATCGGTCCGGGATTCAGATTAGCACGCTCGTATCGATTTTCCATGAATCTCGATGCATCGTCGGCCAAAACTACCGAATGCTGCCCATGAGGCCTGCTACTTAATTGGATCAGGATCGTAACCCAATACCGAAAAATGACATACAGTTTTAGAAATGTGTAACTATTAGATTTTTTTGATTAACTAAAGAGTAAACTTCACTTTTGGTCTCTAACTTTTGTCAATTTCAACGGATATCGTCCCTAAACTTCAAAAACTCGGATTTGGTCTCTTATGTTTGTCATTTCATAACGTTTTTGGTCCCTCCTCGTGACGATCATTAATTTTTTCCGTTAGGTCAAATTAGATGAGGGGTACTATGGTCATTAACATTTTCTGGGTGTTGATGGATTTAACAGAAAAATGTTTAAAATGACAGAAATACCCCTCATTTAGTTGGACTTAATGAAAAAAGTTTAACGGTCATTAAAAGGAGGAACAAAAACTGTTATGAAATGACAAACGTGAGACATCAAATCCGAGTTTTCAAGTTTAGGAACAACATCCGTTGAAATTGACGAACGTTAGAGACCAAAAGTGAAGTTTACTCATAACTAAGTGACCATTTTACCCTTTAACAACAACGAGATAGAATCCTGACAATAGAAAGAAAAAATTATTCCGAGATCGAACCGCACCTGTCAATGAGCCGAATGCTGTTTTTCAATCGAGCAAGAAGCTTAGTCAAGCTATAACCGGCTTTCCCATGCCGTTGACTTTCAGTTAGATACCCCTCAGCTTGAAGGGTCCTTCCGTATCGTTCGTAATAGATCATAGGCAAAGAAGCGATCGAGATCGGATTACCCCTTCTCGATTTCAAGATTTCCGTGATCTCGAACTCGAGTTTTTCAAGCGACCCAGGTGAAAACGCCGCTTGATCGTCGAGCTCGTTCGAGTTAAAATCCGACACCGATTGTGCATGAAAAAACTTGCAGTTATTTCCATGTTTACAATGCCCTTTACTGAAATAATGACAAATCTTTGATTGAATTCCATCTCTTCTTCCTCTTAATCCGAAATTCCCATCAGGGGTATAACAATCTTCCGAAAAACCCGTGATTTCTCGACCAAAAGGTTCAAATTGAGCTCCTAATCCGATAAAGAAATCTTGATTCTGGTACCGACAATCATCCGAGACGATGTTCGGGTACGGTGACGGCACCGGGGACGGGATTCGTGAGGACAAAAAGGGTCGATTTGAAGGCAAGATCGGTCGAAATTGAAGCGATGGTGATATCGGAGGCGAAGGGATGGGTTTCGTGAGTAAATTGAGCTCGATTTTGGCTTTTTGTATGAGGGTTTGGATCAAATTATCGGGGCCGAAAGCTAACCGGATCATTTCGCGATCGGCATGGTCTAGCAAGTATATGTAACCGATGATTTTTCGAGTAATTGTTTCTGATTCTGTTTCTAGAATTCTATTGTAAACAACTTTTGCAGCTTCAAAAGCTTCCATTTTAACATCTGGAACACAAAGAAGAACACAATTTTGGGAAGTGAATTCAAGAATGAAGAACAGTTTAAGATGTAAATTATCATCAAAGATACAAAGGCTGTGTTTGGCAAAAATAAGCTAGCTTATAAGCTAGTCCATCCAAACATGTACCAGAAGCTAGCTTTTTGAAACGCTACTTTGAGTAGCTTATGAGGAGCTTTTTGTAGCTTTTTCCAATTATACCCTTATTAATATTAATTATTAAATTCAANGCTACTAGCAAGCTTATCAATCAGCACCTAGCTTATCAGCTACCAACTAGTCCATCCAAACATAGCCAAAAACACGAAAGAAAACCCCAATTTCAGGAAGTGAATTCAACAACGAAGAAGTTATGTATATATAAGATTGGGTTCACGTGAGACCAATATGTTTTCATAAGGCCACAGAATAATACTGAACCTTCACAACAGAACATTCTGAAACCGTTGTTCTTCTGTTATTTATGTGGTCGGACAAAACCAAAATAAAACTTAGACTTTACGGAAAACATAAAATACTTCTGAAACTTCATCGCCAAACATTGTGAATGTAAAAAAATCTTCGAACATTCACACAACAGAACACTATGAACACCAAAAACACAATGAAAGTTTCTCAAGATGCACTGCTATTTACATGGTCTCACGAAAACAAGCTGGTTTCACATGAACCTAGGTATATATATACAGATAGCCATAGCCAAGTAAGGACGCAAGTTCAAACTTCAAACAAGAACAATAACTAAATAAGAAAATAAGATAATGGCCAAATCATTTGCAAAATCATGTGATTTTATGCTCAATTTTTAGCATAAAATGAGATGTGATTCAATTGTTTTCTTATTTTCTTATTTAGTTACCATTCTCGTAAGAACATAACTATATGTGTATATATATATATATATGTGTGTGTGTGTGTGTGTGTAT
>LUCG01248039.1:0-11057 GCA_001633085.1 Carthamus tinctorius
ATTATACTGTCTATGATTTGGTACAACTCACTATGCTTTTTGGCCTAACACTTGTTTGGTGTCAATGTGTATCTCAGATGCTAGTGGCGCCGTTACTAAGCAAACGTAGAGACTCGGGGTGAGCGTGGGAACGTTTCTGGAGGCCGGTTCTCTAGACCATTGTTGGGCCTTAGGATGACAAGCCTTGTAACCTCCTTCCCAGCGAAGAACTAGATTAGTCGGTCGTCCCTTTTGTTTACATTTGATTACGATCATGTATTTATACAGATGTATTACTGTTTCCCCGTTTTTTGGGTTGAGCTCACGCCTTAACGTTATTTATATACCATTCTTTCATGTATTTGAAAGGTTTTTGTTAGTTTCGAATTTACGGGTGTTACATAAACTTATTTAAACATTGGGTTTTTATTCCTACTTTTGTTATTCGATCACCATCCATTAGGGTTTGTTCATCTTCTTATCTTGAAATCTTGTTGACGCTAATTTGTTTAATCAACCTAGAGTTCTTTAAATTTAGTTCGTTAATTTCAATTCACAAAACATTTTATTTAGTGCAAAAATCCTAAATGTACAAGGAAATTTTACGAAATTAACCCAAAAAACATTATAAATCCCTCAAAGTCAACAAAAAAAACTGGCAAATCTCTCAAAATCGATTAAAACCCGAAAAATCCTCTCAAATTCAACCAAGAATCTCTCGAGGGGAAATTCGGCTAAAACCACATCAAACGGCTTTGCGAACATTTTATCTAATTCAAAAGGTGCACCTGCTCAATGAAAATCATAGGTCCACCATCGATCGCCCCTATCTGAGATTGTCATCGGGTCTAGGGTTAGTCCTGTAACTTTTAGTTCGAAGTAGGACTATAATCAAAATGGTTGAGCTAGTTTTAAAGGGACCAATCTGTGACTGGCTCGGAATCGATTTGCCCATATATACTTACCAATTGCCTAATTGGAACCATCCTGAAGACAAATATGGCACCCCAAACTCAACAATGAAACCCTATTGATGCTCTTATTGGGACCATCCCGAAAACAATCTATCATATGCATCTTTCCTCTGATTCTCGTATATGACGTTTCTTTTGATACTTGGGTACTACAAAAACACATCTAACAATATCATAAATGTATTTCTTGTAAAACGTTAAAAACGTAAGTACTGTTTAACCATATTCAATATTAATATCAATTTAAAGTTACCAACAAAGTATCTCTCTAATAATGTAACTTATAAAAGCAAATATGTAATTTTTGATATTTATTTACAAAATTAATGTATTAATACGATAAATGTATACAATAAAAATAAAAATTGAATGTTATAAGTTAAAAAATGTTTGAGATAAGAGTGTTATGTGATCCAGTTAACAATAGCATTTCCAACATATTATTTGAAATTCATTACTTTTTGTGTTTATTTTTTGATGTATAAAATTAGAGGGTGTGAAATTCTTGAAATTTAGAATTTTTTAAAATATAATTAGCATAAACAAATAATATTTTATATATTTTATATTCTTATCAATAAGAACATAAAAAATATATGTTATAAAGAATATATAAATATCTTATCAACTGTATGAAATATTTCTGGTAATATATTAAAATATTTTAACATAAATAATACATTATAGTTAATTGTAAACCTTTTTTAAAATTTTAATTTTTAACTCTTATTTTTATATTTGTTCAAGAAACCCCTTAGAGAGATATTCTCAAACCATGGAAAAATATTTAATATATATATATATATACATATATATATATTAGACTTAGATAAATAATGGTCATTTTTATAGAACTTTCATGTTATTGAGTAGTTTGTTTATCATTTCTATAGATAGTTTTTTATAGAAAAAACCTCTTATATTTTTTAAGCTGGCTAATAAAAAAAAAGGATTTTTATTATTTGTTGGTAAATTCATGTACTTAAATTTCCTAGGTATTTAAAAATATGATATCATTATACATATATATTATAACCATATTAAACATATAAATTTTGTTTTATTTTATTAGATTAACCAATACAAAAAATTACTAGTTTAGGATAACAAAATATTACACAAAACAATCTATAAAAAATATCAAAATCTTGAAATTAATGAAAGTTTATATTGATCATTCAATTCAAAAGATAAAAGTATAAAATTATTTTATTTACATGTACAATAATGGAAAGTATAAAATTAATTTAGAGTTAATTACATTTTTGATCCATGTGGTTTGGTGGTTTTAACACTATGGGTTCATTTTTAAAATAATTACGGATTTGGTATATGTGGTTTACATTTGATAACGCTTTTGGGTCCATGAGTTCTAGCTCCGTTAAACGGATTTAATAGAGGGGTGTTTTGGTCTTTTAACATTTTCTTATATTTTATTAGTTTTTTGCTTTTGATTTGACTTTTATAAAACCCTACACATATTCATCTTCAATGGTACGCTTCATCATCTTCCACAGCCACTGACAATCGACCGCTCTCCTCCACCACCGGTCGCCTTCCTCCCGCCATCGACCGACCTCCTCCACCACCGGCCGCCTCCGCCACCATCGCACCTCCACCACTAGCCGTCTACGTCACCACCGTCTTCACCACACCCACTGATCTCCACCACCGTCTTCACCACAACCACTGATCTCCACCATCATCTTTACCACAACCATTGATCTCCACCACCGTCATCACCACAATCGCCCACGTCACCATCGATATAAATCGTCGTCTTGACCAACCGCACACTTCCACCAACCACACACCTTCCTACTTTCTTCTCCCCAGTTCCGGTGACACATGTAGAACTCCGGCGATACAGGTACCATCCCCACCTCCTCTTTTCCTTCCTCTCGGTAACCCCTTCCTAGTGTCTTCATTTCCCCTAGCCCCCCTCATATTTTTGGCTCTGAAACCACCGCCCACTACCCCTAGTGTCTTCACACCCACCACCACCTACAACCAGCCTAATCAAGAAAAACCCTAAGAAAATTGGGGAAAAAGGTGAAGTTTTAGGAGGCCGGTTATGGACTAGGGTTCATATGAGTTTAAATCAAATCTGATTTTAGAGATCTAGGTTTTCGATCTAGCTTTGCACCTACATCTGGATGGCAAGATTTGGAACCCTAGAGTGAGATTGGATAGGGCTTCAATGGTGGTGGTGATGGTGGTAGGTGGTATACGGGATCATCTGGGGTGATTGCTATCAGGGAGGATGAAGTCGCTAGAGGAAAGGTGTTGACGGTGGTGAATATGGTGATAAAAGTTAAATCAAAATAAAAGTATTAATAAAAAATTATAAAACTAATAAAAGACCAATATATCCCTGTATTAAATCCATTTAACGGAAAATTTTAACGGAGTTAGAGCTCATGGACCCAAAGCATCATAAAGTGTAAACCAGATATACCAAATCCGTAATTATTTTAAAAATGGATCAAGAGTGTTAAAACCATCAAAACACACGAACAAAAAATGCAATTCACTCATTGTTTTATTTACATGTACAATAATCGAAAGGGTAAATTTGGTAATTTGAAGGTAAACTCTTTTGGCAAATTTAACTCAACTAGCCAGATGGAAATAAGAGGTGGTCTGCTGACGTCATCAATGGTGGAAAAAAGGCTACAAATTTGTAGTTAAAAACTTTTGATTAATGAGTTTTCGAGATCACATGGACAGAGAGGAAGAAGAAGTTGCAGACCCCATGAAGAATAATATTTTGTAGGCGACCACCAAAATTAACTTTCTGGTTTTGCTTTTTAGGGATTTCCAGGTACTTCCAGATTTCGTACCAATTGGGGTTTTTTCAGATTATGATGTTGTTTTTAACTTCGTATGTATGATTGATGCTTCAATTAGTTCATACAATCTGTTTACTTTTGGTTTTCAACAACAATTGGTGTTTTTTTCAGGATCATAAGTTCGATTATGAAGTGAAAAACTGCCCAGTTGGAGCTGAAATTGATATCTAAAATTTGGGGGTTTATGTAAGGATGAAGGCTGGGAGTGCTGCGAAGCTTATTGTCGATGCACTGCTGCAACGGTTCCTTCCACTTGCGAGGCGTCGAATTGAAACAGCACAAGCACAGGTATAGCTTGTTCTACATCTATGTTTAATTTTGGATTATGAGTTGAGAATTTAGGTTTCAATAAGAAGGTTGTAGTTGATATAGGCTTGCATATGGAACTGGTATCATGTAAGGATTGATGTAAAGTGAAAATCACTTTTGTGGATTGGGTGAAGTTGTGGGCAATTGGAGGCAATAACATATTGTTTGCATGAATAGGAAGTTTGATATGTTGAGAAACTAGACATTTTAAGGTCATATTGAGTTCTTGAAGGTGTAACCTATGAAAAGGAAGTTTCTGTACTTCATGAAGTTCTGATTATTTCATCCGGAAAGCGGCCTCAATTCCCCTCCACGGTTGCCTCTCTGTGTTGTCAATTCCTTGTCTAGGTCATTGGAGAAATGAAGGTTTTTAGTATCACTGTTGTCCTCATTTGAGGACTCATTTAGAAGATTATGGCTGTGGGAAAGCCGAATTGATTTTGGTTCAAGTTTGGGCCTTCGATGGTTCTAGTTTACAAGTTCAAAGGAAGGTTGATATTATGTATGACAACTTCGTCGGGTGTCATTGGGGGCCTTTCTTTGGGCAGATCTAGCAAATGTCAGGGACATTTGGTTTCTACTTTCAAGTATGGTAGAAGTGACTGTTTATGTGGTTAGGAGTTTGATTCAGTCTTGTTCAAATCAATTACTATATATTTGCCAAACGTACAATAGCCCAACGTCTATAGGATCCCATTGTGTCTATTCTAAATATCATGAGTTTCATTTTGCCAAAAGAACTCCCCCATTTGTTATTTTATTCTAGAGATTGTTGACCCCAAAAAGATTTCTAATGTTACACGTGGAATGTAGTGCATTTATGTGTATCTTTGTATGGAAAGTTCGTAACTTGGTTTCCGAAGATTATTATATAGGAGTTGCCAAATTTGTATTTCTTTTTCCTTTTCTGAAATTACAATATGTCAAGGTAAATGTTCCTATTTTAGCCGTCTATGTTGTGCAATTCCTGCGAAGCAAAATATATTTTCACGCATCCACAATCATAGATTCTGGATCAAGTGCATATCCTTTTAGAATTTGTGGCATGACTAATGATAAAAATGTAAACTAAATTGGTGATGATCAACTATTAAGTAATTCTAGGTTTCTAACTGTCTCTCATAATTTACATTTTATACAAATTAAATGTAGAAGAGTAAGTGTCGACAACGAAACGAATTAGATAAACAATTGTCTTGGCTAATGATACTCTTGCCTGTCACTGAGCAAAGTTTGGCTTTGGTTAACATCTCTAGACAACACCTTGCAACCGGATGTTGATGCAGATGTCAAGGATAAGGAAGTTGTCTGTAGTTACTGCAAGAGACCTTGTTCTACAGTTTCCACTCAAACACGAGTATAGGTTTATCTGAATTTCAGCTGGAGTGGTTGAATAACTAGAATAAGGCCATGCTAACGTGCCTGGTTTACCCATATTCTATGTTATTTATTGGAATGTTTTCAGGTCTAAAGAAACTAAGAAACAATATTGTAGCATGCGGAATTTTCTTAATGTGTAGTTAGTGATCATATACACTCGAGATTTTGAAAGTGCGTAGTTTTCCACTTTCATTTCTTGTGTTGGTTGGCTTTCTATTTTACATGGCAAGAAGGCGCCATGACGCGACGGTCAAAGACCTTCATAGACTTTTGGCAGACCATTACTTTGAGAAGCATATAAAGATTTTTTTTAAATAAATCGTATGGGTTTAAATTTGGCTATGTAATTCAATCTGCTCATTGAGGAGAGTGGAGTCGGTGTTGGAGTTGTCAAGAATTCTTTGATTGCCTATATCTCGTGGATCCTTCTGGATATATGCTATAGCCTACAAGACCTGAGGATTAAGAAGGAACGTGTAAATTTGGCATCTTGTTTTGTCCTCCCAATTTTTCTTGATATGTGGCAATAATTCAGTTCAAATTTCTGGCACTGAACAGGACTTTTTCCATGAAGGGAATAAACTAAATCTCATTTTATACAAAACTTTGTGCAAGCTATAAATTGTTGAATGGCCTACCACATGTGTGCTATGGATGTACACGTATTGCTGCTGAAGTGCGAGTCTTATAGCGTGTAATGATGTAACTTGCTTTCAATAATTCAGCTCAGTGCCTAAAAAGAAATGCTTTTCATTTTCATTCCATGCATCTTATGCTAGTAATCTTTTTGTGGATGCTTTTTCATCAACTATTCTTTAATCAAATGTTGGAAACTACAGGATGGACAATACCTTAGGCCATCTGATCCTGCCTACGAGCAAGTATTGGATTCCTTAGCTATGGTGGCACGACACACACCTGTACCTCTTCTTGAAGCACTTCTTCGGTGGAGAGAAACGTGGGTCTCTAAACTCTATTGTTAACTCTCCTCGTTTGGTCGAGAGAGCTGAAATACATTAAGACAACATGCTTCATTGGTCCATGTGATTGAAGTTGATCATGTTATTGGTTTTATCCTTGCAGTGAATCCCCAAAAGGTGCAAATGATGCATCTACATTCCAGAGAAAGGTTCGTATGACTTGATATATATTTTTCTATGATATTTTGTTACATCATCTAATGTCCTTATTACCTAGAAAGCTAAACATTTAGCATGTAGTATTGGTTGCGATTGAATGAACTCTAAAAAGTGAGGTGGGTAAGTTAGCTATATTTGTAAATGCTTCCTCTTATTAGCTTCATGGCAGGCAACATATTCATGAAATAGATGGTTTCAAAATGACCAGTTTATCCTTCCTGCTATGCGTTCTGAATCTTTTTGCTTAAAAAAAGCTAACTTTAGTTTCCCTGAATGGGCCAGCTTGCGGTGGAGTGCATTTTTTGCTCAGCATGTATTCGCTTTGTGGAGTGTTGTCCACAAGAAGGACTTACAGGTTCAGCATCTCCATGATTAATCTCATTTTCCCAGTAATTTAGGTTGTGGTTATTCTGAGATAGAATATGCTTACCATCATTGCACAGAAAAACTCTGGATCGGACTGGAAAACTTTGTGTTTGATTGGCTGATAAATGCTGACAGGTAATTGCAATTTGGCTTTAGAAGCTTTAGTTTCTTTTTCCAATTTCTTAATATACGTTGTGTTTTAGCCATCACTCAGGACTTATGTAATCAGTATATCTTCTTGTTGACCTTAAGTGCCATAATTACATTGGTGTCGTTAATGGATGAGAATTTGCAGCAAAACCAAAACAAGAATTTTATTTTTTGCTCTAATAATCTGATTCTTGGTGCATATATTCTAAAATGTGGGAGGTTAAGACACGTGCCAATAGTGAAAAATGTTCTATGCAGGGTTGTTAGTCAGGTTGAATATCCTTCATTGGTCGATTTGCGTGGGCTCCTTCTAGACCTAGTTGCACAACTCTTGGGTGCTCTATCGCGTATCAGGTAATTGGTACTTGTAACTTGAAGAACGATACACAATTGCAGATACATTCTTTCATGATTCTGCTTGCAGGCTGTGTTTTCAGTTATTTAACAAGGTTTTTACTCTCCCTTAATAGGTTTAGTTCCGTAACCGAGCGCTTTTTCATGGAACTCAATACTCGTCGGATTGATACTAGTGGTGCTCGAAGTGAAACACTTAGTATCATTAATGGAATGCGCTACCTAAAACTTGGGGTACATGCTAAGTACATTTACTTTCTTTTTGCAATTATTTTCTTGTCGAGAGAAGCATATAGTAATATAACTGAATTTCTTTTGCCGGCTTCTGCCAGGTGAAGACAGAGGGAGGTCTAAACAGCTCGGCTTCCTTTGTGGGAAAAGCCAATCCTCTTAATCGTGCTCCTCATAAACGAAAGAGTGAACTTCATCATGCACTTTGCAATATGCTGTCAAACATTTTAGCACCGCTCGCAGATGGCGGTAAAGGTAACTGGCCGCCTCCTGGTGTGGAACCTGCACTTGGTCTCTGGTATGATGCTGTTGCACGAATGCGAATGCAGCTCATGCATTGGACAGACAAACAGAGCAAGCATATAGCTGTAAGTAAATGCTTAATGCTCCATAGCTTCTTTTTCTCACTTTATTTTTGCCCATTGGTCGTGTTGCAACTATCCCTTATTTGTACTGTTTCTTTATACAACTATACTTGATTAAAACCAAACCCAATATACCTAATATGGGTTGGGCCCCGGTGAGTGGTTAAGGGTAGCATGAGAAGTGGTTATCAACTGTTGGATGAGAAATGAATGCACGTTAGGATAAGATGCACTGAGATTGAGATGCACCTGATCAGTTCTCTTCTAAAGTGCAATTCATGGCAGGGTGTGAGATTAAAAGTGATCAATGGTTTGAGGTTAACATGAGAAGTGTGATAAGTGGTTATCAACCATTGGATGAGAAATGGATCCCCATTAGGATAAGATGCATTGGATTAATTCCCTTCTAAAGCGCAGTTCATGGCAAGGCATGAGATTAAAAGTGATCAACGATTCACATCCTCTTCACACGCTTCTCATGTTAAAATCAACTTCTCACACAATCCTTTGCCACCTAATATATCGCACTGGAAGCTGGGGTCTAAGGGGGTAAGATGTACACAGACCTTACCTTTGTCCTATGAAACAAAGAGGCTGTTTCCGGAAAGACCTCCGGCTTGCAAAAAGCATAACTTCACTTGATTCTCCTCTTATATTTACTTTATAACCATGCTGCTTGTCTTTGTTTGTGTTAGGTTGCTTATCCTTTGGTGACTTTGCTTCTATGTCTTGGCGATCCTGTCGTTTTTCTCAACAACTTCGGTCCTCATATGGAGCAACTGTATAAGCATCTCAGGGTAATATTTTTAACTCGAAATTTAGAGTTTTAAGACCATTGAACAGCAGAAATATTATTTGGAATTTTCTTTTGTGGTCCTAGTGAGGGGCAATGCACGTGGTGACATATATCGGCTTATTTTACAGGACAAGAACAACCGGTTCATGGCTCTGGACTGTCTTCACCGTGTTTTAAGATTTTATTTGAGTGTTCACGGGAATTCCCAGCCACCGAATCGTGTATGGGACTACTTGGACAGTGTGACGGCACAACTACTGACGATTCTCAGGAAAGGGATGCTCACACAAGATGTGCAACATGATAAAGTTGTTGAGTTTTGTGTTACTATAGCAGAACATAACCTCGATTTTTCTATGAACCATGTGATCTTGGAATTATTGAAGCAAGATAGCCCAAGTGAAGCAAAGGTTATTGGCCTTCGTGCTTTACTTGCCATTGCAATGTCTCCAACAAGCCAACACGTTGGCCTGGAAATCCTTCATGGTGATTTATAAATCCTTTTTAAGTTTTTTTTTCATTTTTCTAAAGATCTAGTTATGACTTTTTTCTTTGCATTGTGCTTCATGTGCAGCTCATGACATAGGCCATTATGTTCCAAAAGTTAAGGCTGCAATTGAGTCTATTTTGAGATCATGCAATCGGGCTTACAGTCAGGCTCTTCTCACTTCTTCAAAAACCACTATAGGTAATAATCCTGTAATCACAATTTTCTGCGTGCTTTGTTGACAATCAGATTTCTTTTGTATAGTTGAATTGTTGAGTATTTGATTCTTCACCATAGCATAGACATAGTATAATTGAATTGTTGAGTTTGGTTGGTTTTCCATTAAGCCTGCACGGATAAAACTGTTTGTGTGGGTTAATCTGTCTTTATAGGTTGAGAAGATTTTTGTTTGGTGGGCTTTTTCATAAAGGACAGAGTGTGTTTTTAATTGGGAGGGCAATGTTTGGAAAAAAAAACTTGGCTTTCTCCATAAAGCCCCCTCCTAGAAGCTTACCGGATAAACCACTTTCTATATCATTAAGCCACTACCAAACGATCATGTATAGCTGACTGAATAAAATCTGAGTCCCATTAACCCAATTAAGCTGCTAACAAACATGCCCTTGCATAAATCTCATTGCCTTCCTGTTCTATGAATTCGAAATTGCGTGCCATTTTAGTTTTTCAATGAAAAGAGGATAATGTGCTCAGAAAGAAACCAACCTCTGTAACTTCTCAAGTTTACATTGTATCCCACAAATCGCGATGACCAAAATTTTGTTCAACATTATTTGTAATTGCTTTAATTTGCATATTAACTCTTTGCTATTAACTTATCTCATAATGGTATACTCGAGAGGCAGAAAGCTTCCATTTTTAAGATGATCCCTGCTTTAATAATTACAGTTCTAACAAACCATTTTTTACGCAGATGCTGTTACGAAGGAAAAATCACAAGGATATCTCTTTCGCTCGGTTTTGAAGTGCATACCTTATTTGATTGAAGAAGTTGGACGGACAGATAAAATAACCGAGATAATCCCGCAGCATGGAATAAGTATCGATCCTGGTGTTCGTGAGGAAGCGGTACAAGTACTGAATCGGATTGTGAGATATCTTCCGCATCGCAGGTTTGCAGTTATGAGAGGTATGGCGAACTTCATCCTACGGTTGCCAGATGAATACCCCCTTCTCATCCAAACTTCACTCGGACGCCTTTTAGAACTCCTACGTTTCTGGAGAGCTTGTCTCTCTGACGATAATGTTGAAAACGATGCTTTGGATGCAAAGAGCGTGCAGAAAAAACAAGGGTTTAAGAGATCTTCGTTCCATTCTGGAGAACCGATTGAATATCGTGCTTCGGAAATCGATGCCGTCGGTCTTATTTTTCTTAGTTCTGCTGATAGCCAGATCAGGCACACAGCATTGGAGTTACTTCGATGTGTTCGTGCTCTACGGAATGATATACGAAACCTATCGTTGTATGAAAGATCGGATCTCCTAAAAGATGAAGCTGAACCGATATTTGTGATAGATGTTTTAGAAGAGAACGGGGTGCGTTCTACTTGATTCCTACCTTATTTACTTTATTTCTTTAAGTACGTTTACTGTTGTCATTTTTATTAAGCTTTTTCGGGTGAATGCTGAATTTAAGAACTTTGATGTGAAACAGGAT
>LUCG01248118.1:4955-23464 GCA_001633085.1 Carthamus tinctorius
ACTTATAATCTCAAACCCACCCAATGAATTGTGCTAAATAGGAAATGATCATCTCGGTGCATCTCATCCTAATGTGCATCCAAGGGTGGAGATCCCTTCTCACAGTAACTCCACTTCTCACCAAAACCCAACCCTATACACACACACACACACATATATATACATACATAAGTGGACTCATATAATGTTAGACCAAGTTGTTTACGTGAGACGCGTTAGACCATATTTTTACAATTGAAACTTCACAACAAGCGAAAGTTCGAATTTTTTTACCTTTACAGAGTTTTGTTATGAAACTTCAAGTGTAATAATATGGTGTCATGAAAACAGGTTGGTCTCGTGAACCTAACCCTGTTTATGTGCATGTGTGTGTATATTCTCGGAAGGGTTCCACATATCATAATAGGCACAAGTAAAGAAAGCAGAGTACACATGAAATAAAAAATAAATTGGAGCATACGAAAGCTGAAAACAAACCAAAACACAAATCAAACCATGTCATCTACTGCTGTTTTCACAAAAATGCCAAAATCAAATGTTTTGGGGCGCCCAAATTGAGAATTTTCTAGGTCTTTGGAACCACACAAAATATCTTCAAGCATCTGAAGTGCCTTTTTCCCCCAATTCAATACAAGAAATCCAAATAGCAAAAATGAACCCACCATATCCTTCAAAAAAAACAAGTATAGCTAACTTATAGACCCAAAACCACTTAAACTAAACCCTCGGAACCACAAATTCATCATGTTTTCCCAACAGCGAATTGCTATCAATTCAACACCTCAACAACCAATGTAATTCAATCATTAGTCACAAACAAAATCCAATAAAAGCTTCACAGAGTTGCACCAATAATCAGGCAAATCTACAAGTATTTGATCCTGATAAACGAAAGAAAAGTGAAATCAAATCGTTTGGGAATTGGAAGATGATCATAGACCACAAACTCTCATGGTTTAACAGAAAATGAGAATTACTCAGATGTTATGCTTGCTAAAGATGATGATGATGATACCTTGATCTTTCTTCAGAAGATTATATGATGAGAATTGAGAAAAGAATCAGTAGAGAGAAGAAGAAGATGAAAGAAATATCTGAAGAAAGAAGAAATATATGCAAAACGGGCCGACCTACCCATAACATAACCGACCCAAAGGATCCATATTCGTCATGGATTACTATCACTAATCAGTTGTGATCCGGTCCAACCTATGGCTGAACCTGACCAATAGTGAAATGGATCCATAGACTGAATCCCGGCCCTGAAGAACTAGATCCAAAGTCTTGATATCTTAGAAATGTCATTGGTGTGAATCGAATTCTGATAGTGTGGCTTTTACCTCACCCCCAGGTAGGGGTGTAATCGAGCCGAGACAGCTTGTGAGCCACTCGAGATCGACTCGAAAAATACCCGAAATCGACTCAAGATGAACCGAGCCAAGCTTAAGCTCGAGCTACTCGAGTAGGGTTTCGAGCCGAGCTCGAGTTTCAGGATACTCAACTTGATAGGCTCGCGCTTAATCGAGCCTACACTATATTACCATTTTACCCTTATACGTGTATAAAATTACATTTATACCTATAGTATAAGAGGCTAAAATAAAACCCTAAATTAAATTGAATTTTAGTCGAGTCGAGCCGAGCCGAGCTCGAGCTTGAAAATTAAAGCTCGATCGAGCTCGAGTCGAGTTTCGAGCCTCGAGTTTTGGTATCGAGTCGAGCTCGAGCTTGGCACTGTGTCGACTCGACTCGGCTCGGCTCGATTACACTCCTATCCTAGAAATGTTATTGTTACCTATCCGACTGAACTAACCTCTTTGGATGGTTTACAAATTTTATTGTGTGTAGATTTTTATTTCGTATGTCAATAAAAAAAATTGAAAGTTTATATTAAAGAATTGTAATTATTTGTAATCATATGATTATAATTTTATTTTGAATATTTTGAAGAGGATCCCAGATTATATAATAAGGTATATAAGATTAGAGCATCTTTAACAGTTTTATTATAATTTTTCTAAAATATAAAATGAAAGATCAAAATCTTTAAAACTTTATTTTTTTTCATCTCCAACAGTTTTTCTATTTTAGAGAATCTATCATCACTTATTATTAAAATATACATTAAATTTATTAGCCCAATAAACTTTTTTAAAAATTTAAACAAGTAATTATGCTATGGGTTGAATGGATTAAAAAAATATTTCTCACTCCTCATTTAGAGATTTTAGAGAAATTTCTATATTTAGAAAAAACTTCAAATTTTTCCTTACGGGGTTATTTGGTTCAAGTATGCAGTCTTTGGGATCGAGTTAGGATCTGTTGCTTGTTTTGATAATTTGAGACCGTTTGTTAGGATCAAAGCTTGTTCTCCTACTCCTGGTCACATCCCCTTGGCCCTAATCGTCCTGGTACTACTCGTGTAGTCCAGAAGCCCTTTGGGCGCCCTCCAGGTGCTGTCTTGCCGCCTCTCAAACCCTATCTACCATATGTTTTGTCTTCCCCCATTCTCATTGAGGGAGAGAAGATAATTGTCCATTCTAGTGACAAGGGGACATATCAGGTTCTTTTTCCTATACTTTTTCTGATGATGATGATTCTGACGATCAGGATGCTTCTTCTAACTGGGAGCTAACTGATCAGGATATAAATGTAGAAATTATATTTGTTGAGGTGGAGCAACTTATTTCTCAATCTATTACTCTCAGCATGCTATTCCAGTTAGTCCATCTATTGAAGGGAGCATCATCAACTTTATCTCTTAGCTTATTACTCATTGAAAAGGAAAGACACCTATGACACCGATGAAATAGCTACTAAAGCTAAAGCAACCAAGGTTGCTAAAGATCAGGTAGCAGCTGAAAAACATGTGCTTAAAGCTCCAACTCCTATTGAAAATGTTTTTTTGTCTCTTAGGTATCTCAGCTGAGGATGTGGCTAACTCAATTGCTCTTGAAAAGCAACTTGATGAAGCCAACAGGTCTTAGTTCTTGGTGAAGTAGTTAAAGAATGCACATACCAGAAACATCAAAATAAAATTATATAATGAAAATAAAAATTCTTCATTGCTACATTCACACTCCGGCTGCTAGTGCGCGGATCGAAGGTCCGCCAATATTGACCCTCAATCCTGATCAGATTTTGTTGATTATTGGTCGCACTGATAATGTAGTGAGAACCGAGAAACTTTCATGGATAAATGCTTATGGGTTATCTGAATAGATGGAGATAGTCAAATTTGTCAAGAAAAGCCAAAGCATGTAATGGTAACTATGTGCTAAACCATGTTGATCGACTCTTGAATAAAATCTCAACGATCAAAATCTTCTACAATCTAAGTACCCCCCCCCCCATTGTGCTATCTCTTCTAGAAGACTGCAACTTTAGCCACCCATACAGTAGACATCATAGATGTGACGATGATCTTGCTAGCTGATCTCTCTATTTATCACCTTCTTCCTCTCAAACTCTCTTCCTCACTTTACGTTAGAAGGAGATTGTTGAGTTGATCACCTATCAATCACTTATTGATGTGGCGATGACCCTCCGATCTCCTCTACCATCTGATTAACACTTGGTAATTGTTGTTTTATTTTGTATATTGGTCTCTTGGTACAAGCTTAAAGGCGTTGACAAAATTGAAGACTAGTCAATGTGAAGACAGAAGGTCACCAATGCGGTATTGTAGATCAACTATCTAAAATACACACGAAAACTCCAAAGTAGTCGATCTGAAGATTGAAGATATTTTGAAGCTACTTGTTGATTGAAAAAAAATCTCCCTACAGACCAGTGGTCGCTGAAGGAATTGCTGAAGTGGTCATTGAAGGAATTGCTAAAGGTTAAGGGATCACTGAATGAACACTCAGTAAGGCGTTTGAAACCCTGTTTCGAGCCCTCTTAGGGATCTCCGTACATACCGACCATATCTCTACAACAAATGTACCTAAAGATATTCCTTACAAGTGAATTTGTATCCACATGCTTTTTACAAAAGTGCCATGAAAAAGATATATCATTTGCTTTGGGTCCTTTATTGACAAATGTCACTATGCACTAAATGCATGAGTAGTATAAAAGGAGAGTGCATCTCAATACGCACTCCATGGTTTTTTGTGAAGAATTTTCTAAGTGCATTATAAAGGCAATCAATTCTCCCCTCTTCTCTACTGTGTGTGAAGAAAAACTTAGTGTTTTTCATTTTTCCTTGCAAGTGTTCTTTCTTCTATTCTTGCAAGTTCTTCATGTGAAAATTATTTTGGTTAGGTTTATCCTTCCTTGATCTGCAACAATCTATACATGTGTTCTTGATGTACATCGTCATCATTATGAATTAAAAAGTTGAAAAATCCCATGTAACCATATTCAACTCCCCATTCTATAATTACTTTGTGTATATTGCTATCCATTAGGGACCAACAACTCTAATCATAAATGTGAAACCTGTATTGAAACTAAAGTAAAAGATCTTCATTTCAATTTGTTAAAAGAAGCAATAATCCTCTTGATTTAGTTCACTCAGATGCGTGTGACTTGAAATCGGTTCCACTAAGAGGAGGCAATGTAGTTTTCATTTTTGCTTCCATTTTCGTCCCTCCATCAAATTGCGTTAAAATCAGCTGTCATCTCATCCAAAAAGTGATTGAGTGAATTACATATTTGGTTCTTGTGACATACCAATTTTTACATTTTAATCTTTAAATTACATAGCTTATATTTTTACTTTTTACTGTTTCTTTCCTTATTATATTTCATCAACGCATTATTTTTATATTAATTATATTCCAGGGTTCGATTCCCACGGGCGACACTTTATTGAGATATCCAGACTCTGGATCTGGTCATTCGGGACCAGTTCAGTTTGTCCATAGGACCCCTAAAACCTGCAGGTTGGGTTCAGCCATAGGTTATGCTGAGTCGCAGCGGATTAATGGCATTGCCCTTAAGGAGGCTCAACACTGTTGGAACGTATGTGTGTTAACTTGTCATTCAAAAAAAATTAATCAAATAATTTCATTAAATTATTGATAAGTATATCATATATATTTTTTGAAGTTTTAGTTGAAAATCTCCTAGCATCAATACTTTTTTTATTTATTCATTTATTAAATCTTTTTATATATTTTAAACCATCAGCTTCAAGGAGTTTAATAAAATTCGAGAATAAAATTAGTTTTATTTTACAATAACTTGTCATTGTTTTTATTTAATATAAGCCCATGCGTAACGGGACCCTAGGTTGAGCGGGTTTGAACCTGTTGGGTTGGCGGGCTGCTAGTACGCCGGCAGCGGGTTGGGAGCTCAAGCGGTTTACCTACACCGCTGAGTTTATGTGTGTATGTGTTGTGTGTGTCTATCGTGTGTGTGTGAGAGAGAGAGGGGGTTGTGTATTAATCAGAGAGGGTTAAAGAGGGTTAACTAATTTTGTTCTCAAATCTTATTAAACCTTTTGTCTTGATAATTCAAAATAAATATTTTTTTTAGTAAAATGATTAGGTAATGTTTATTAAGGCCATGCTGTAACATTACGCCTACTTCGACAACAATATTGTCCGCTTTGCCCTTGGATTTAACCAACGTGTAACATAAGGATTTGTTTCTGGCGACTTGGTGAGAAACTTTCCAGGGGGTCATCCATCCTGGGACTACTCCCACCCAAGCACGCTTAGCCTCAGAGTTCCCAGAACCTGATGTGCTTGTGGCCCCACCTAAGGTGTTACACATGCGTACCGACGGCCTGGACTGGACGGGCTCGGGCTCAAACGGTATGCCCACACCGATTCAACCGCTGTGTTTGTGTTTAAAATTAAATAAAAAAGTGATAAAAATTATAATTAAAGCTGAGAAATTCAAAGTCAGCTTTTAACGCATATAGGATTTGAAACTGTTGTTTGCCCCCCCTCCTTTGGTTTTTGAATTTCTAATAGACCGTTTGCTCTCTCTCCTCTCTCTCTCTCTCTCACACACACACACACACACACACTCTTTCTTCGCTGCCGCTGTGTGTTCCTTGGATCGCAGATCCATCGGATTCTTTGGGTTCTTTCTTCTTCTGATCTCATGCTTGCCGTTTTCCAACTCGCTTGTAGGTTTTTTACTTCCCCTTTTGCGTTTCGAAATTCGTTTCCTTTTTCTTTTTTCACTTTAAGACGTTGCATCTTTTGGGGTTTTAGTATCAAATTACTTGATTCAATCTGAAATTTGTCGTCTTAGCACACAAGAATTCGATATCTTGAGTTTGCAATTTTGTATTTGTTCAGTGTCGTTTGAAATCGTTGGGTTTTTTTTCTTTTTGGTGATTTATTAGGTTTTCTTCTTTTGGTTCTTGTGTAATGCCGGGTTTTTTAGCTAATTATTTGTGGATGGCTGCAATTGATCCACTTTCTATCCGTTTGCTTAAAAGCTAAGTAGGGTATTGTTAATCGGGTGAAAGTTGGTAGTTTGTGGAGCTGGGATGGGGTTAATTAAGGCGTGGGTTTACTAATTCAGTACATATGTGATCTTGTTGACTGGATGTTTACAGGATTGTTGTGTTCTCTTTGTTCTGTATGCAGTTTTTTTTTCACTTTTCTGTTTGTGTGATTTATGATTCTGAAAAGCTCATTAGGGTTTTCTTTGTTTTCTTTCTACCAGAATTTACTTTGTGGATAGCTTATCCTCCCAATCCGTCGATACTGATAATGCTTTGGGGCGGACAGTACGGAGAGAATTACACGCAAGCAGGAACCAGGGAATGTGATAGGGAGATCAGCAATGGAAAGCGATTTGACAATGACGGTTTCTTCTTCTGATGGCCTCACCAAAGGACTTCAGAAAATGCGATCTCTAAATGGGTATAACGATATGAGACTATAGACAGTTTATGGCTCTTAAGTACATACACCAAACATCTTTATGTATTCATCACTCTTATCATATAATTGAATTGAAAGAACCTCCTTTAGGCCTTATACAATTGATAAGAGTATGCTACTACTGTTTGTAGGAGGACGAGTGGTCCTACAAGGCGCTCAACAAAGGGGCAGTGGACTGCAGAAGAGGTATCCTTCTGATATTGTTTAGAGAACCCTTATAGACCTTGTACAAATTTTACGGGAAGTATGTTCGGTTTGTGCTTATTTACACTAAGATCACCAGCAAATAACTTGTGTCAATTCTACATGATATATGTATTGACAACAATGATGATGAAACCTTTTTCAGTATTGCCTTTTCTTTTGCTTCTTTATGTTAAAAAGCACCTATATTCTACCTATTGGCCTTAGTGATGATGTAGATTTGGGTTTTGCATCCAGGCAACCCCCCTCTTTCATTTTGTTGTATTTATGTACATGTTCAATGCACATGTTTTGGATAGCTTATGTAGAAAGTTGCTTTCATTTGTCAACTAATATGGAACTCTTATTTGCTGTCCATGCACGGTGGTCTTTTTTATGTCCTGTTATATTGCTACTGTTTCTGCTTCAAAATGAGTCTGTTTATCCCTTGCTATTTTTGTCATCTTATTTCTATTTACAAAGCAATGCACCTGATAGTCTGCAGATTCTGTGATTGGCTACTTCTGGTAACGAAAAGTTTTTCCATCTTAACAAAGATTCTGATTGTCTATTTCACTTTCACATCTAGTTTGCTTTCTCGCTCTCTGCTGCCCAACCTCTGTCATGTGTGTGCTTCACTGTCGTTTATCTTTGAGTCAGTTGTTAATTTTGTTATGCATGTAGTTTGGGTCATAATGATCCAATTAAACATCAATTTAATTTCATTATCTTTCTGGTTTGTTAATCTTGTTTTTCTCCAAGATGGCAATTTAACCTTGTGATGTATTTTATGGTTCTTATGCTAAATGCTTGCATATTGATACCTCTTCCAGTGTGTTGTGTAGATTGCTTTTATTCAGTAGCAAGATGCATTCTACTTCTATAATTGTGTTTTCTCTATCTTTCTTCACACACCCACACCTGTATGTTTTTTATAGTTGCAACTATCGCTGTTCAAGTTTGTTTGTTGTTTGCAGTCACATTTGCACCGTTCCGCTTATTGTGTTTCTAGATGTTATGTTTGATTTACTCGTAACTTGATGGATTGTTCCCTCACTTGTAGGATGAAACGTTATGTAAAGCTGTTCAGCAATTCAATGGCAAGAACTGGAAAAAAATAGGTAATCTTTTTTTCGTGAAGCTAATTTTTATGGTTAAACTCATCTCAGCTTACAAGGTTGATACTTCCTCTCTATGCTCTTGGCTTGTCCACTTTTTCTCTTCCTCATTACATGGCTCTTTAGCATGTACATGTATATCACTTGCCATTTCTTCTAGTATATTTTACTTCTCTTCTTTCATTCTTAGTCAATTTTTCTTTCATGTGTAATCTATCCACTATTCACTTTATGTTTTACCTCAGTTGCACCATGGACTTAAGGCCGGCCTAAGCATAATGAATCAAGGCCTAGTTTTATGATGTATTTTATATAGTATTTATAGTCGATAGGGATTTGTATTAAATGTTGCGTCTTGTTTTTTCAATCCAAAATATTCAAAAAATTTAGTAATATTTCTGATTTTATTTTAGTTTTGAAAAAAAAGTATTTAGATGATTAAATTTTAAAGAGATTTTGTTTGAATATTGAAATTGTATCAATTTATGATAGCTTTTCTATTATATAGATGGTTTAATTTTGTTTTTAGAGTTAAAAAGTTTTGAGAGATTAAAAGAAAATAAGTATACAATTGAACGAGCACCTGAGTATATAAAAAGAGTATAATTTTTTTCCGAATGTGTATATCGCTTATTATTGTTAACAATTTTTGTAATGTTGCTTTTGAAGAAAGAAACTCTTCGAAAAATATAAAAGTTGATAAAATCTTATTTAAGATCAACTTTGTCACAAGAAATATTGATTAACTATATTATCTATTGAATTTTTTCTATTAAATGAATTTGAATATAAGGTTCTTATTGATCAATTTTTTCTCTTAGAAACTATGCAAACAATATTTTAATATAATGAAAATGGTTTAGGCCTATTTTTTTACTTTTGCCTAATGCTTACTTTATGCTTGAGGCAGTCATATTTTTAAAGTGGAATACTACTTATCCTGCATTTTGCATGTGTATTAACATACTAAAATATCCATCACTGGTCTTTAATTGGAAGTGGAACTACAAATATATGAATCTGGCAAAGTTTAACATAGTTTATTTATTATTCTCAAGTATTCCTAAAAGTCACAAGTGGTAGCAAGGGGGTGAGCCTTGTAGCAACTCCTAAAGGAATCACTACCCTTCCCCAAGAACTCCTACTGAGGTCATGCCCTCGGGAAGTACCAACGCCTCCATATTTGGTTGAGCATGCTGTTAAGACTATTATTAGTATGGTACAATTGCAATTGTTTGGCTTGCTACATTACTTGCAGTAATAATGGTTCTTAGTATTTTCTGTTCATCTATCATGTATGTAATAATAGTATAGATAGGGACACAAATTTATCTTAAAATAAGGGAATGCATGTATGTTGTTTTGTTAGGTTCTTTTTTTTCTTTGACCTTCAGAAGCTGGACCATTATGGTTTAAGGATGTACAATCAGTTTATCTTCACATCAGAACTCTTGAAGATGATAAGTACTACTAGGACAAACAAAAAAAGTCTAAAACATTGTGGTATTTTCAATTTAGTGTTTCAGAAGTTGAATTGATCCCCGGTGCTTGCATTGCTGGCAGGATGTTTTAAATCCCCACCAAATTCTTGTAGTATATTTGTCTTTTTTTTTTCTAAACCGTTGATGATTGATGAGTAGTATTAGGCGCACACAGTTATTTTTGTATTCTAACATTATGACATGTTCAGCTGAGTGTTTCAAGGATCGAACTGATGTCCAGTGCTTGCATCGGTGGCAGAAAGTTTTGAATCCAGAGCTCGTCAAAGGTCCATGGTCGAAAGAGGTTAGTCATAATTTTCTGGGTGTTACCAAAAGGATAAAGATACTACCAACCACATGGTGCTCTGACAAAAAATGATGACAGATAGCCAATCTGACAGATGTTTGTTTCAAAACTGACTAGAGCAAACATTCTGGTTCCAGGTTGCTTCCCTAACATGCTGGAATGCTTAAGTGTATTGTCTCACACTTTATATTTCTAGCAATTATTTTGAGAACTATTGATTGCAAAATGAAAATGAATTATCTGTCAAAATGGATAAATTATTATATTAAATCTGCAAATGGCCTAGAGTACATTTGTCTTTTTGCCACATTTTCTGCAGACTGCACACTGCACATGTAGTTCATGGTATCTTCTAACCTCATCTGCCCTGTGTTGTATATTACTCATTCTTTCACATTTCTATAACATACTCAGGAGGATGAAGTAATAGTTCGTCTAGTAGAGCAATATGGAGCCAAAAAGTGGTCCACCATTGCGCAACACCTTCCTGGTCGTATTGGTAAGCAGTGTCGGGAGAGGTAATATTTGTTTCATCCAATGATTTTACCATTTCTTGAATCTGAGTTTGTGGGCTGTGGATACTAAATGCTAAACACAGTGGTCAATATCAGTCCCAGTATAATATCCCACAATATTATTTAGTGTAGTTGTTGTTTGCAATTGAAAACCATTATCCTCTTTACAGATTTTAGATACGTGAGAGTGGGATCTACTCAGGACTATAAATTCATATTTCCTTAACCTGATAATTTGGCAACCGACATTTTTTAGATCTTACTTCTTTCATATCTCATTGACATGTTTCCGCTGTTCTTTCATATCTCATTGACATGTCGTGTTTACACCTATTCAGGTGGCATAATCATCTCAATCCTAACATAAACAAGGAAGCTTGGAGTCAGGAAGAGGAGTTAGCATTGATTAATGCCCATCAAGTTTATGGGAATAAGTGGGCAGAGCTAACAAAATTCTTACCTGGGCGGTATGCTTACTTTTACTTTGGAAAAGATATGGAACAAAATTGTCCTTTCGCATAATTTTGTATCTTATGTTACACCTGAGATGTTGATCTGGTTAAAATGTTCATGACTTTATTTCAGTTTTACATAAAATTCATTTCTAATTTTCATGCTTAGTAATGTGTTGTTGCTGATGTGATTTCAGGTCAGACAATGCTATTAAGAATCATTGGAACAGTTCTGTTAAGAAGAAACTGGATTCCTACTTGGCATCAGGCTTGCTTGCACAGTCCCAAGGGCTGCCTCGTCTCAGCCATACGAATCAGTCAACTGCTTCTACTTCATCATGGGTACAGCAGTATAGTGGAGATGAGAGCATTCGCAAAGATGTTACAGAGGCCGAGGATATCTCAGATTGCAGTCAAGGTTCAACTTTTGGGGGATGTTCGAAAGCCTCTATGGCAAATGCAATCGTTGTTTATGCTCAAAATGATACCCAAGCAGCTGAAAATTCTAATCAAGACTTCGAATCTTATCCAAGTTCAGGTTTGCCTTGTGAATTGTCTGATTCTTCAAAGATGGTCGAACAATGTTTCTCACATGATTGGGTAACTTCAGACAAAGATTGGCAGATTTCTACCAACGAGTTACAAAAGATCCCTTCATTAGATTTGAGTGAGGACTCGGAATTTATTAACTGTATAGATGTTGATCAGAACCATGAAATGGCACCCTATCCAATCCAAAGCTCCGTCAATTTTAGTGCTTCTACTTCAACTGGGAACCTGGTTGTTGGTTCAGATATGGCAGAGCATATGTTGATGTCTGAAGATGACCGTTCCAGGGTGATATACCCACCTGATGGATCTACCTTGTCATATGTCTCTGAAAATTTGTACAAGTGTCCAAATAGCAATGGAGATGGATCTTCAGACTCGTTAATTTATCAATCATCAAATGCTGAAGTTCCTAATGATAGTAATTTAAATTCACAATCATATTATTCAGATTTGCTGGGAGCTCCATGTTATCAGTCTATATGCATGCCCTTACAACCACCATCTGGTCAAGGTACAAATAACTTTGATAGTGAATCCAATCAGTTTAATGGTCCTTCAATCGGAAATCAAGAACTCTCTATGCTCGCCATTAATGAACTTCCTTACACAAATGATTGTAGCAATTCTGATTTTTGCAACGCTCAAGATAATGTGGGGTTGCAAAATCATAGAGATGAAACTAACGATGCATTGGAGGTAGTGCCTACAGATGCGTTTAGTTTATCCCAAAGTGATCCATTAGTGGATCAAGTTCATGCTTCGGAAAACAAGCAGCATGATTCAGGAGTTTTATCTTATGATCCTCCTCGATTCCCAAGCTTGGACATCCCGTTCTTTAGTTGTGATCTAGTACAATATGGTGGCGAAATGCAGCATGAGTATAGTCCTCTTGGTATTCGGAAGCTGATGATGTCATCTGTGAATTGTTTTAGTCCATACAGATTATGGGACTCACCTTCACGAGCAGACAGCCCTGAGGCTGTGCTGAAAAGTGCTGCCAAGACTTTCACCGGCACACCATCTATATTAAAGAAGAGAACCCGTGATTTGTGTTCACCTTTGTCCGAGAAAAGATGTGAAAAGAAGTTAGAGCGCACCTCTTTCTCCAACTTGGCTAGAGACTTCTCTCGGTTGGAGGTTATGTTCGATGACAATAACAACAACCAACAGTCACCGTCAGTGAGTTGCAAGGATGATTCTGGACCATTTGTCGAAGATAAAGAAAATGTGATACCTGCTTCTGAAGGGAGGGAAAACGATGGTGGAGACAGCACAAAACCGAAAGTGAGTGCAAAACTGAAAACTTCTATCCAAACTACTTAAATTAGATTTAACAAATAGACTGAAAACTCTAATTTATTCTATATGCTTTAACTCCTTTACTTCAGATATCCTTTAGTTTTAGACCCTTGTTTTCTATTCAAGTACTCTTATACCACTTAGGGGCTGTTTGGTTGGTTTTCTATTACGTTTTGTAATTTGTATGGATAAAGTTGTCTGTGTGGATTAATTTGTCTGTATAGATTGGGGAGATTTTTGCTTAGGAGGTTTTTCCCATAGATGGAAGGAACATGTTTTTAATTCAGAGGGACATGTTTGGAAAAAAACTTGGCTTTCTGCATAAAGCTCCCCCTAGAAGCTTACTAAATAAGCCACTTTCTATATCAGTAAGCCACTACCAAACAGTCATGACCGGATAAGCTATAAGTCCCATCAAGCTTATTAAGCTGTTAACAAACAAGCCCTTAATTTTGGATAATTTACCTTTTTACAGTTTCTAGGGTTGGATTTCGAGTTTTTTTTCTGGGTATTACAACATTACTTTTTCAGTCCTCTCAGGTGCAACAGTCGTCTGGAGTTCTTACGGAACGGAACTTGGATAATCTGTCATTCTTTTCTCCTGATAAGTTTATCACCAAAGCAGATACACCTAAGGGCTCAAGTGCTCGAAATTCTGGAAAAAGGAACTCCAAAAGTTCAGAAGCTGTATCCGATCATGTCACTGCCATGGCATCTTCTTCCGATAATCCATGTCAGTCCCTTGTCAGCCCTCGTACTGTTTCAGGGAAGAAGGCTGGAAGTTGCCTTGTTGCATCCATGCAACCTGCTCCAAATACTGTTGAAAAATCTGCCAATGATGCTTCAGTTGAAACCTTTGGCATGTAAGATGTCTAGAATTATTAGTTCAGTTTGATAATTCTATTACCATGATGCCCATTTAAAATTATTTTGGAGTTCAAGTCGATCTTTTTTTTTCTTGCTAATATTTCTTCCCCGATTAATTTTCTTCCTAGATTCGGCGAAACTCCCTTCAAGAGAAGTTTTGACTCTCCTTCTGCATGGAAATCCCCTTGGTTCTCTTTTCTGCCTGGCCCACGGGTTGACACAGATATAACAATTGAGGTAATGTGAAGTTTCATTTGGTTAAGTTATGCTATCGGAAATCAATTTTTGTTCTGTTTCATTTGATATGTGGGGCTGTTTGCAGGATATTGGTTACTTTGTGAGCCCAAGGGAAAGAAGCTATGATGCTCTTGGGTTAATGAAACAGTTAAGTGAGCATACTGCTACTGCATATGCAAGTGCTCAGGAGGTGTTGGGAGATGAAACTCCTGATTCCATACTGAAGAAGAGATACGAGGAGAAGGGGGAAAGGAGTCGTCAAGAATCAAACCTCTTGGTATGTTTCTTTTTTATTCTATATATATATATAGGGGAGGTTTCCTTTGATGATGTTTAACGAAGGTTCCAATGCACAACCTTTCTAATCTAGGGTATAACGGAATCAAGCCAATGCTATTGTTCTCCATTTAAAGGCCATATTCGAAAGAAAGCAAATCAGGCAACTTTTGGGTGTTTGTCACATTTATGTATGAGCTATTTAGAGTACCATGTTCAATGGCTACTCCAAACTCCATTTTTGACACCAAATTGGGATCTCCATTTTCACACCGAATTTAGAGTAATACTATTTATCACACCATCTTTTTGTTAACAAAGATCATTGGCCCTGTGATACCTGGGTTACCAGTACAGTGCAGCCTCAAAGGAGGTTAAGGGTTCAAACCTCACCAAATGTGAGGAGAATGTGAGCATTTGTCGTATATACTTATTATCTACTTCAAAAAAAGAAGCATTGTTATTACACCAGTTTTTACCAAAATGGTATAAATTTTATTTTGGTACACTTTGGTGTATACCAGTTAGAGATGTTCTCTAACCGATTATATGGCTCATCTTGATGCTATAAGAATACTATTTCTGCATGGTGGAATATCCCATCTGCCCAGGATTGTGAGTACCCATGAATTCAAGTGTATTTGCATGTGAACAGCCTCTGTGACAGCATCATATCCCATGAATTCAACTTGAAAAAAATGTAGTCACCTAAGAAAACATCAGTATTTTGCACATTTGTTTTATGAGCTATATATCTTGATGATATAAGAATACCATTTGGTTTCTGCTCTAACAGCATTACATCCCATGGATGAGTGCTAGGAGAAAAGATTCTGACTTTAGAAAATATGCTTCACACACAAGCTCACATTTCGCTTTCCTTGAAACCGATTAAATTATCTGAAACTTTTATGTTTGCAGACAGAGAGACGGGTGCTGGATTTCAGTGAATGCGGAAGTCCTGGCAAAGGAACGGAGGCTGCAAGTTTCTCAAGTCCGTCTTCCTATTTGTTGAAGGGTTGCAGGTAATATGCAACATATATAACAAGTTTATACGTGTGTAGCTTCCGTCGGATGTCATATCATAGTATAGTATAGTATATATATAAATATGTTACATTATGTGATTGTTGATAAAATGTGCATTTCCCTTCCTGAAATATGAAAGGGGCAGTGCATATGATCTTTTGGTAGTCTTCTCTGTTACATATTACCATTTTATTATTATTTATGGATCATTAAATCATTGTTGTTGTAATGTAATCTGTTATTCATCCCAATCTTTTCATTAGAGAAAGAGGGGAACTGTAGTTCAACTCATTGCAACACCATTGATGTTGAGGGTTTGCTTAACTTTGGTGCCCTAGTGTATAGTTTTTGTTTGTTAACCCTGGTCAACTTGCACACATCTCGACTAATTTCACAGGTCCCTGAAGGTAATAACAGCTTGGAAAATCCAGTGGCACGATGAAACTTAAACTAGCGACCTATATGGAGGAGCTTTTAAAGGCCTTTAACTATACATCGGTAAGCGAACCTTACTTGGTTAGAGGAAATGTAAGGATCAAGAGTCTTACCCGGTAAATGATAGTGAAGACTCTTATCCGGTAAGCGCTTACCGAGCAAATAATTTTATATGACACTGTTTTAATATACTACACTTTTACTCGACAAAGTAAGTTATAGCATCGAATTTTAATGGTAAGCATTTAGCGGGTAAGAGCCTGAGTAAACGACCCCTTAAAAGATGAAAGTTGATAAGACAAAATTTCTGGATTCAAGGGCGAAGGGAGCCTTGGCGTAGGAGACACGGCAAGGGCTAAGAGTCTTGCCGGTAAGCACATGGAACGACTCTGACCTGCTAAAAGCTTGCCGGATTTAACATGCATACCATCAAACCATTTTCATGGCCAAAGTGTTCGGTTACAGGATCTCAACCTTCCAAGGACCCGACCCCTACATACTGGAATAAATCGGGTGTTTCGAAATTATATCCGACAGTTAACGAGACTTTGAATCACAACAACGAACAAAGCTTGATACCTCCACGGTATCCAAGCGAACAATCCGAATCCTTTGGCTTCTTGTGATGTTAGTCACGGTTTTAAAACTTAGAAAGGAAAGGGAGCATATGTTGTAGGTGATTTTGAGAGAGTGAGAGAGTTATGCAAAACCTTTTCTTGCATAATGTCATACATTTATATGGTGATGAAAGTATGACACAAAGATGACCACCATCACTATACCTTACAGAGTGTAAGAGTGGTCATACATCATACCTCACTTAAAAAGACCGTCACTCTCTTACAAAGACCATCCTTAACTAGTCAATTATTTTATGTCCAATATAAAATAAATATCCGATTTTACTTAGTCAGATTAAATCAGTACAAATCAGATGTAATAATTAAACATTTTACATATTGAAATTCCTTATTCGAATATGTTCAAAGCGTGTGACCCAATGGGTTCTCGACATGTTGGTAATAAATATTAATCTTATTACTTATATTTATAAACGATGAGCGCTATCTAGCAATACATCAACGTCACCTAAATAACGAGAATTGGTGATACAACGAATTATCGATTTGTAGTCAATTTTAGTTTACACATTTAATTCTTTTGTCCTTGATTCCAGGATTAAACACGAGACATTGAATGTGTCATTCTCGTTATGTCCAATCTCTAATTTATTGATTCCCTAATATACCAATAAAACAAATCACGATATCTCATATCAATTATCTGAGCATGCATGCATTTTCTTAACATATATTTATCAAGGGGCCTAGAGACATCACTCCCGTCATAAAGGAGGGACAAATCCTATCTCGATACATGGTAGTTCTACCATGTGATTTATAATATGCCCAAGAATCATTTTGTCACCCAATTACAAAATGATTAGAATAAATGTCATAATATATCATTCATACCTAGCGAACTCCATGCTCTAATGACATCCGGGACGGGATAGGGCTTGCTTGTCTTTCTCTAACACCTCTCAGTCAGAATCCGGGCTAGAAGTCGTCGATGTAGTGTTTTTATAACGAGTCACGTCCGGTAAACAAAATCTCCATCCTGTACCCACATGTGGATTCGATATCTCTATATGAATCCCTACATATGCTAGTCATTATCATATTATTTCAACCTTAAACCCAAAATAATATTTAACTAGGGATATTCAGAATACATTAATCTGTTTATTTATTATGAATAAATAGACACATACTATAATATAGACATAATAAATTGGGCAATGCCTTTTATTTATTTCATGAAGCCAAAACTCAAAATTACAATTATCATATGATTGGTTTCTAGGCATTCACTAACAATCTCCTACTTGCACTAAAGCCAATCATCCATCCAGCATATACCAATGGATCTACAGTGGCCTTCATGCTTCTGTTGTGTTAAGGGCTTGGTTAGTGGATCAACAACATTGCTGTCAGTTGACACTTTGCTTATACTAACATCGCCTCTTTTAATGATCTCTCTAATGAGATGATATCTCCTAAGAATATGTTTGGATCTTTGATGAGATCTAGGTTTCTTGGCTTGTGCTATAGCGCATTTGTTGTCGCATAACCACTCTATATGACTATCATTGCTAGGAACAACTCCAAGTTGAGAAATAAATTTCTTGATCAAAACGGTTTCCTTGGCTGCATCCGATGCTACGATGTACTCAGCTTCTGTGGTTGAATCTGCTACCGTTGCTTGCTTGGAACTCTTCCAGCTCACACCACCACCATTAAGATAAAACACAAAACCCGAGAAAATCATCTTTATCTATTTGGAAACTTGCATCAGTGTAACCCTTTACCCTTAACTCTTCTCGACCATATACCAAGAATGAATCCTTTGTTCTTCTCAAGTACTTTAGGATATTCTTGACGACAATCCAATGACCATCACTTAGATTGGATTGGTATCTAATCGTCATGCTCAAAGCATACGATACATCAAATCAAGTACATATCATGGCATACATGATAGATCCAATTGTCGAAGCATATGGAATCTTACTCATTCATTCACTCTCTTGAGATGTAGTAGGGCATTGCATCTTAGCAAGTGAAATGCCATGAGACATATGTAAGAAACCTTAGACATGTTGAACCGTTTCAACACCTTGTCTATATATGTACTTTAACTGAAGCCACGTAATTTTTGCGATCTATCTCTATAGATCCGAATGCCTAAACACATAGGCATCTTCACCTAAATCTTTCATTGAAAAATATTTTCCTAACCAAGCCTTTACAGACTTAAGCTTTGGAGTATCATTTCCAATAAGTAGTATGTCATCTACATACAATAAAAGAAGCGATATGGTACTCCTACTAACCTTTTTGT